>APFE030619193.1:29428-78453 GCA_000404065.3 Pinus taeda
GACTTTGATTAAGTAAATCATAATTAATATTAAGATTTAAACAAAAAAAATCAATAAATTAATGAGTTTTCCTATTAATAAATAAAACTTTGATTAAGTAAATCAATAATTGAATATTAAGATTAAACAAAAAACATCAATAAATAATGATTTTTTTATTAAATATTTTTATTAAATAAATAAAACATTTAGTTTAGACTTAAATGTTTTTTATTTTTTATTTTTGACTAAAAAGTAAATAAATATAATACAATTGAAAGACTAATAAAGGAAAATTACTAAGGAAATAAAAATCATTAAAGGAATTATGAATACAAAAATTATCAATCAAGATTAACAGAAATGAAAAAAAGAGAAAGGAAAAAGAGAAAGACAAATAAATGTATAAAGGAAAGGAGGTCACGAATAAGAAGTGGAGAGAGGAGAATACCACTAAAAACCAGCCTAGATCTATCTTGACTCTAGATCTATCAAACGCTGAGAGGGATCAAATCTCTTGAGGTGCAAACCTCTTTTTTTTAGTGCAAAACTTGAGGAAAAGTTTGCACCTCGAGAGATTTGATCCCTCTCAGCACTTGATAGATCTGGAGTTAAGATGGATCTAGGTTGGTTTCAGTCGTGTGCAGCCAAGGAAAATCTAATGAACATATGATTAATTTTATCAATAATATGTAAATTCATCTAATATTAATATAATCATTTTAAATATGCTAAATAAACATACTATTATTATTATTATATTATTATATATTATTAATACATGCATCCAATACAAATTTTTAATTCAAAGTTAGAACACTTAATGATAAAAAAAGAAAAAAGAAAAAATATTTGAGTCAATTATAAATAATTTACAATGTGATTAGTCTCAATCTCTCTTCTTTTGATTTTCTTATTTTCACACTTGCTAATTTTTCCATATTTTCATATTGTTCATATGAAAAGGGAGGTTGAAATCATAAACCATTCAAATCTTTAACATGAGATATCGATGTAAACATCATACCCTGTCTCTCTTGCTTCCCGATATTAATAGTAGATTTCTCCAAAGTTAATCCTTGCGACTTATGGATTGTTAAGCCCCAAGCAAGTTTCAAAATAAGTTGTTTTCTATTGCCTCTTTCAATGGGTGTAACTGAAACTATTTGAGGGGATGATTCATTCCATGGCACTCCCATGTATTTATCAAATTTTACTAAAACATATGTGGGCGGTTCTGGGGGTGAAACTTCAAGGTTATACACAATGTTTTCGACAATTCCAAGAGCACCATTTACGAGTCTTGCATCAATCCAAATGTTTGATGTAAGCATCGCTCGAGCTCCAACTGTAATAAGTAACTCAAGTTCCATTTCTTCCTCATCTATTTCCATGTATTTTCTTTTTCCTTTTGTATCTACATTGGCTGCAATGGGACAATTTAGGTTTCTTAAACAAAGCTTATTATGATTTGTACATCACCATTTGTCACAAAAATGTATTTCCTTATCAAATGACTCTATTATGGAAGTATCCAAGTGTGTATTTATACAAGTCATGAGTAATTTCAAGTCTTCGATAGTCGGTGTTGCATCTCTTATATTCATCAACAAATTGCAAAAAATTCTTTGTTGATTGCTTTGTCCATCTTGTCAAAACATAATATCAAGAGTCACAACCGTTGTGAATGAGTTCCATAAGTATTTTTCAAGACCGGTAAATGCCTATACAAGTCTAATATCCATAACAAGTGGCAATTGTCCCAAATCACCGACCAATATAATTGATCTCCCACCAAAAATAACTTTTTCATTTTTTGGGAAAGCCTGTCAAAGTCTTGAATCAATGTTTGTTAATAGATGTCTTCCAATAAAACTCATTTCATTTATCATAATATATTTCACATGCGTCATCTCTTCTTGGAATGTAAGTAAACTTTGTTGTTTAAGAGGTTTTATGTCTTTGATTGGAATTTTAAGTGTTATATAAATTGCTTTTGCAGATATGTTGAAAGTTGCAACCCCTATAGGAGCTAAAATAGTAATGAAATCTTCCCAAGAAATGACTCAGTTTCAAGTGTTTTTCTTAATGGCTCCAATCAAATAAGATTTTCTTGTACCTGCAGTTCTTTCGATTAGTGTGAGTAATTGGCCAACCCTTGATCTGTTATGATCAATGATAATATCGAATGCTTTTATTTGCTTAACACTAAGACTTTCAAAGGAGTATGATTTTCCAAGTTGGTTAATGCAAAGGGAATTTAACTTTCATTGTTCATATATGAAATGAATAACATAATTAGATGTGACTTCATAAAAAAAAAATTATATTCCAATTATAAGCACAATCTTGATCTCTATGTCCCAACATCTCAAACTCATTGTAATTTATATATTTATTCTTATAGAATCCACAAATAATCTCCCACTCATCCTCTCTAAAATTTTTAGGTGAATTTTGAACTTATTCTTCATTAGATTCAATTGGATCAATTAGAGGCAGTGGATTGCGATCAACATGCCATGGTTGGTATTGAAATTTTTCTCAATTATGCACTATCTCATCATTTGTTTGACCTATATCTTTTTGAAAATCATGAAAGGTCTTGTATAAGAGTAACTCGGACCAACAAAATTCAACAAACTTGTCATCTTCTCAATTAGGAGTTAAGGTAAATCGAGGGAGCACACATACAATAGTTGGATTCTTCTATTGTAACTATTTTTTGCCATGTCGATGTTTATTATGTGACCATGATTTTGTGACATTTATCAATGGAAGGTGATCAATATCAACAGATCTCTTGTTATATGCATCAATAAGAGAATTATCATTGTCGACATCGTATGTATCAACCTATACTTGTTTGAAAACTTTCACACCAACATTTAGAACCACAAATCGACAACTACATTTAGAAAGAGGGAGATCTAGAAGCAAATCACATGTCTCTTGTGCACGAATATTGATCCAGGTGGATATTGGTGGCCACCCGCCAATTCCACTTAGACCCCCACCATTGCTTCTTTCATTTTTTCAGTTTCCTTAATTATAGCATGGTTTACTATTTTTAGTAGTTTTTCGGGTCCTAAACTTCCGGAGGCATTTTGAGGCCCTAAACGATGTTTTTGGAAATCCGCTGCCAGCAAAATTAGTCGAAAATTGTCTTTTTGGTCATAGTCCTTGGAGAGATCTTTCCAACGGGTTATCATGCACGTCAAACGGAGATAACATGACCAAGTCGCGACACTGAGAAGTTGGTTGTCCAACTCACCCCAACGGGGCCCATAAACTCTTGATGTTACATCTCCTCGGGTTAGGGTTTTTGTTGTTTATGGTTTGCTCTTATTGTTCAATAATAAAAAGGCCATTGAGCCTCATTGTAAGGAGTTCATAGGCATGTAGCCGCCAAATCTCTTCTCAGAGATAAGCTACCATCGCCCTAGCTATTTATTTCCATTTCTGTTTGTAAGCATATTTCAGTGTTTTACATTAATGAAATGAAGTATTATTTTCATTGCATCTTTGTTTTTATGGTTATCTCTATAATTTTTTATGTTCCTATTTAAATCCGGATCAGTGGTATCAGAGCGGCCTGCTTTTTTTCCTCCGTTTTTCTTTGCATGTCCCCAATGACGTCAGGATATAAGGGGTTAGGGCTTGAATTGGTCGAACCTTTGCAAGATTAGCCTCACAAATCCCGATGACCTCCCATGGCAAATGAAAAGAAAGACAAGGGGGTAGGAGATCCTATCAAAATCTTGCTCGAAAAAGCCCTCGAGCAACAATGGAACGCGATGATAGACAACTTTTCCCAGATCCTTCAGCGGCTACCCAAGGGTGATGCATCGGCTTCCAACAGCTACTCTGGAAACACCACACCGTTTAAGGTACAAGTTAATTTTGAGATCCCAATATTCAAGGGTCAGATAAACGTAGATGTCGTTGATAAATGGTTAAATCTACTAGAGGGTTATTTTTCTATTCATGATTTTTCGAGTCGGGAAAAGATTATTTTCTCTCTTCTTAAAGCAGGCCCCCACATCAAGGACTGGTGGGAAACATATTGCGAGCAAAAGGATGAAAGTACAGTCTCACTATTTTCAGCCGCACCCACTTGGAATTCATTCTGGGATGCCATCAAGGAGTAGTACTACCCTTTCGAAAACTATGAGGATCAATACATAAAGTGGACCATGCTACAGTAGGGAAGGGACTAAGACATGCCAGAGTTTACCAATATTTTCCATACCCTTCGCATAAAGTTGGGTACCAAGGATTCAAAGCAACATTTGGTACTCAAATGTCATGGCTACCTGCACAAGTACATCTAGGAAGAAATAGAATTCTTGAACATCTCCTCGCTTGACACAACATACCAATATGCCGTCAAGGTCTAGCAAAAGTTTAGATAGAAGAAGTGAGACTTTGGATCTGCCAATCTGAAGCAAGGGAAAGGTGCCCCCAAACCATAGAACAAAGGACAAAGTCAAGGCAGGGTGGCCCATGACAACCCACCAAAGCTGCAAGCAAAGAACAACGCCGCGAAGCCAAAAAAGGACACGGAAAGTGGTGTGAGTTCCATAAGAGCTCCACTCACAACACAAGTGAGTGTCGGGCCAAGCAGTCACTAATGACCGAGCTAAAGGTTTCAGAATCAGATGCATGTTCTAGCTCTGAGTCAGAACCCAACAAGGGGAATGACAAAGGGAGGCAGATTATCGATGCGGACCCCAACGCCACTGTTGCCACCACGAAGATCCAAAAGGAGGAACCCGAAGATCTAGAGGAGGAGGAGCATCTCTTCCACTCCCAGATGTGGGTAAAGGGATCCGTGCTACAGTTCATTATCGACAACAGGAGCCAAAAGGACCTCATTTCGGTAGAAGTCGTGAAGCGGTTAAGCTTAACGACCACAACACATCCACAATTGTACACCATTGGGTGGCTTCACCCAAGGACGTGATCTTTGCATGAGCCAGTAGTGTCGCCTTCCATACAACATCAAGCCCTTCAGGGATGAAGTATTGTGTGACATTGCTCCCTTTGAAGTTTGTGATGTATTATTAGGACAACCATACTTGTGGAAGTGGCATGCTGTGTATGAATCAAGGCCTCGTGCTGTTATTGTTACTTTGGGAAATAAGTTGTATAGGATACCGGAGGTAGCACCAGCCTACCTCAATCTCTTTGGTTACTGCAAAACAATGCAATAAGCTCATTTCCAAAACCGAGAAATTTGTTTTCTTGATGATACACCCTCAAGGAAAGAAGAAGACGATGGCCATGACCTCAAGACAGGGCCCCTCCACATGACAACTACAGATGGACAAGTTCGTGGAGGAGTACAAGGACATCTTCACCTTCCCCGCGGGGGTTCCTCTGGACTGTCAGGTCAAGAACTCCATTGATCTGACCTAGGTGCAAAGCTAACCAATGGACCAGTCTATCGATGCTCCATTATGGAGAACAATGAAATCAAGAGGTAGATTCATGTGTTGCTGCACAAAGGTCACATCTGTCTGAGTTCATCACCCCGTGGGAGCCTGATCGTGTTGGTATAAAAGAAGGATGGGACTTGGAGACTGTGTATTGACTATCGGGCGATGAACAATATCACTGTTCATAATAGGTATCTGATCCCACGGATTGAGGACCTCCTGGACCAACTAAAGGGCAAAAAATATTCCAGCAAGATCAATTTAAAGTCAGGATATCACCAGGTACCAATCAAACCTTCCGATGTGTGGAAGACCGCCTTCAAAGCTAAGGAGGGCCTTTTTGAATGGTTGGTTATGCCTTTCGGATTGACAAATGCTCCTGCAACCTTCATGAGGCTAATGGATTACATCTTGCGGCCTTTCACCAACTCATTTGTCATGGTATACTTGGATGACATCCTGATCTTCAGCCAGAGTTGGGAAGAGCACCTCCACCACATCCGACAAGTTCTCCAAACACTACGTCAACACAAGTTATGTGCCAATTTGGAGAAATGCACTTTTGGCATGACCTAGGTTCAGTATCTGGGATACATTATTGATTAATAGGGGGTACATGTGGATCCAACAAACATCCAAGTCATTCGGGATTGGCCATCTCCAACCACTCCGACAGAGCTTCGCAGCTTTCTAGGTCTTGCCAACTTCTACCGCATGTTTGTGTTGGGATTTTCTCATATCACCTAGCCCTTGAGTTAAGTCACCAAGGGAGGAGCGAAAGCAAAATTCTTTTGGTCTGAATCTGAGTCAACAGAAGGCATTCATAGAGTTCAAAGATTGCCTCTACTCTACACTTTTGCTCGCATTACCAGACTTGTAACAACCATTTGAGGTTGAGACAGATGCCTCTGACTATGCTATTGGGGCAGTCCTTACTCAACATAGGCATCCAGTGGCATATCATAGTGAGACACTTTCAGACACAGTCCGAAAGTATTTCACTTATGAAAAATAGATGTATTCCATTGTGTAGGCCTGGCGACAATTGAAGCATTACATTTTGGGGAAGGAAACGGTTATCCAGACAAACCACCCCCTGCAGTTCATACAGACCTAAGGGAAATTGTAGAATGATCGCCATCAAAATTGGTCCACATACCTGCAACAGTTCCATTTGAATATCGAATATAAGAAGGGCAACACCAATAATGTTGCAGATTTCCTCAGTCGACCACCGATCATGGTGTTAACCACTGTGCTCAACTCTTGTGGGCACGAGACTTTTGATTGGCCACTTCTCTACAAAAGCGACCTAGAATTCGACCACACATACCAGACATTCTTGGAGGGTCAGCATGTTCCAGATTTTCACCTCCAAGATGCCCTATTATGCCACCTGGGTCACCTTTGTGTTCCTTCAAGCGAGCGTGCCAAGATGATTTGGGAAGCACACTACAGTTGGGCTATTAGGCATTGTGAGGTTGAGAAAATGGTGGGAGTACTACAAAAGTATTTCTATTGGCTGAATCTTCGACAAGATGTCAGGAAGTACATCAGATCATACACTGCTTGCACCATTGCCAAACTGATCATCTAGAAGTAAGGCCTCTATACCTCGCTGCCTACCCCTAGTCGACCTTGGGAATCCATCTCCATGGATTACATGTTAGGCCTTCCTTCCACTAAGCATGGAAACGACTGTGTTTTTCTGGTCGTTGACATGTTCTCAAAGATGGCCATTATGGTGGCCTGCAAGAAGAATATCGCAACAGAAGCCATTGCTAAACTCTTCTTTGAATGAGTGTGGGTACACTTAGGGATCCCACAGTCTATTATCTCAGATCAGGACAATAGGTTCCTCAGTACATTTTGGTCCAGTCTTTGGTCGATGCTGAACACCAAACTCACTAAGTCCACAACCTTCCATCCTCAAAATGATGGCTAGACAGAGGTTGTCAATAGGATGATCGTACGCATTCTGCGCATGTACAACTCAAGGCATCCACACACATGGAATGAGAGCCTCTCCTATGTTCAACACAACTACAACTGGGCTCTCCATAGCTCGATTGGCCACAACCCTTTTCAAGTGGGCTTGGGATTCCAGCCACTATGTCCCATTGATGTGGCCATGCCATTTGTAGCTACTCACATAGATTTGGCTCATGTACAGTCTAAAATAGATAAGGCAAATAGCTCCATTGAGCACATCCAACATATTCTTTAGTAGGTCCATGAAATTCTGGAGAAATAAAATGCCAAGTAAAAGCAGTGACATGATCAACATCGGATGCCACACAAGTTTTAGGTGGGCGACAAAGTCTGGTTGCATTTGCAAAAGGAACGCCTTACCAGAGCCTATCGGAAACTCAGACCACTCTGATATGGTCCTTACACCATTACCAAGGCTGTGGGAGATAATGCATTTGAGCTCAGCATTCCCCCATTCCTTGTCCTGCACCCAATGTTCAATGTGAACCGCCTTCGGCCATACTTTCCACCATTACTAGACACATCCGACATTGGAGAACAGCTCACACCCACAAAGTTAAATCTAGACTGCATGGAACAAGTTGCAACTAATCAGATCATGGACACACATATCAAGCACACTCACCAACAGAATATCCAACTGTATCGAGTTTTCAAAGTAGACCAACTCCTTCACCAGGGCAAGTGGCTCACTAGGGACCAAGTTCAGTAGAAGTTTCCTCATCTCATGGAGGAACTCAACACAATGGGGATCATTGCTTCCTAAGGGGGGAGGAATGATCCAGGTGGATATTGGTGGCCACCCACCAATTCCAATTGGACCCCCACCATTTCTTATTTCAGTTTTTCAGTTTCCTTAATTGTAGCACAATTTACTATTTTTAGCAGTTTCTCGGGTTCTAAAATTCTAGAGTCGTTTTGAGGCCCTAAACGACATTCTTTTGGAAATCCACTACCAATGATTTTTATCCGAAATCGTCTTTTGCGTCATAGTCCTCGGAGAGATCTTTCCAACGGGTTATCGCGCGTGTCAAATGGAGATAATATGACCAAGTCGCGACCCCAAGAAGTTGGCTATCCAATTCACCCCAATGGGGCCCATAAACTCTTGGTGTTACATCTCCTCGGGTTAGGGTTTTGGTTGTTTAGGGTTTGCTCTTATTGTTCAATAATAAAAAGGCCATTGAGCCTCCTTTTAAGGAGTTCAGAGGCATGTAGCCACCCCATCTCTTCTCAGAGATAAGCTACCATCGCCCTAGCTGGTTTATTTCCATTTCTGTTTGTAAGCATATTTCAGTGTTTTACATTAATGAAATGAAGTATTATTTCCACTGCATCTTTGTGTTTATGGTTATCTCTGTAATTTGTTGCATTCCTATTTAAATCTGGATCAACTATTTCTGTCAACAATAGTTTCACACAACAAACTCTTGTATACACGGGTTGCAGGTTCATTTGGATTTTGAATAGACGATACACGCATCAACATATGATGGAATGTTTCTAATATTTTTTCAAATTTCGCAGCATATTTTTCTATGTAATTAATGATGACGCACTTTGAAATAACAGGTTGGAAATCTATATTAGCCCTCCACATCATCAATGTTTCATGATTGCGCGTATTCAATCTATCATCATTTCGTCTTGGTTCATATTTATTTTATCCATTCTCATCAACATAGAGCTTTGACTCATCACATAGATCCCATGGTGCCTTATATTGACTATGTACCAATCTTCCCACTTTCTTTAGGATGCAAGATCTTTCATTACATGTGATGTGACGCTCAGCACAATTAAGAAGTCCTTCATAATCAATCTATGATCAGATTGAAATATTTTTTATGTATCCTTTAAGCAAGGATGCTCATAACATTAAGTTTAAACTGAATATTTCTTTGATGTCGATCACATGGATTCATTGCATGTACACATCCATCAAAATATTCTTTAGCGAATTTAACCTGTGTAGGATCATCCCAGTTCAATGTATCCATGTTAGGAGAATCTTTTAACCATAGAAATCCATGTACATGTGGAGATCCATGATGTTACCACTCATAGCGACGCCAATAATTTGTAGCATGATGAAAATTCTCAAAAAATTCATCTCGAAATATTGTATACCTTAGGTGCATATAATATACTACAATATGAGGTTTGTCAATTACATTTTTGAAGTCTCCATTTTCTTGCTTCTGTTGTATTTGTAAGACATTTTCTTGACATTAATTTATGTAAATCTAGCCATTGCATATATGTTGCACTTAATGTAAAGAATATTGTGGGACACCCAATCTATTGAACCAAGCCAGATAGCTCAAAACGACACTTACTCCAATATGCACGTGTACCTCTCAATACAATTCCAAATCGCATTAATCTTTCTCCAAGTCGTGATTCTGGAATATTTTGTAGATGTTCTTGTAAATCCTCTACTATTGTTGGTAGATTTGTCAAATTCTTCTTTACAAAAACTGCAAAGGAAGCTTGAGCATGATGTCTCATGATGATATTGAGTAAAAAGTATCTGAATCATGGGTGCATTCCAAACCTAATATTATGATACCGGAGAAGATGTTTTTGCATATTCTTGAAGATGGACATTTCTCTTTCATGCTTGCAACCAATCTGCTTCACCATTTGGGAACAATGTTGGAAATTCCATATTGAATAATCCCACTATGTTATGTTCATTAATTGGAGATGAACTAATGTTAGGCCAACTAAGCACTTCCTCTGCATTACGATTATGTTCCTTTACATTAGGGTTCTCTACCCAATCTTGAATAATATCAATCTCTCGTCATGCATTAAGACTATTTGTTGTAAAATAAGATGTTTACAACCCATCTAATGCACCATCAATCTTTGAAACTCCTTCCAACATTACAAATTCAGTGTCAATATCTATCTTTTCCAAAGCAACAACATTAATAATATGTGAAACATATGTTGCAACTTCAGGAAATTCTCTAAGTGCATTGTTATCAACTTGAACTCGATGATAATATGGATCATTCTCAATCTTATAATTTAATGCACACAATACAATATATTTTCTGACAGTAAAATCATAATTTGACTATTTTTCACCTTTTTGGTGCACAACAATAATCAAATCTAAGTCTTTAACATGACGAGGTAATTTCATGGCAAGATTGGCAACCTTTTGTGGAAAACTAATGGTGTCTCTATATTTATATTTTCCACTTATCGAATGCATAACCTACAAAATTGGATTTGCAGGTGCTCTTAACATCTCTTCAACTTGAGTTAGTTTTGCAAGAATTTTGGGCTATCTTCCTAGATTCATATGATTATCGGCTGAAGATCTATGATCAGTTCCTTCTCTTTTACATGCGATACACATTGGACATGTATTTGTATTAATTACTTGAATTTCAGGATATGACTCTTAAAATACATAACACATTTTATTTTGAGCCAATCGATCAATCCTATCACGAAATGTTTTATGCATAGTATGCATATCAACAATAATTATAGGTTTTGAATTTTCTTCTTCTCTTTTTTGTTGTACCTTTCTTTGTCTATATGCTCTTTGATATGATGCTCAATTTTCTCTATTCACCCTTGTTATTCAAACTCTTGAATTGTGATTTGTTGTGCTTTTTATTTTTCTCTTTTTTTTTGTGCCTTTCTTTGTTTATATGCTCTTTGATATGTTGCTCGATTTTCTCTATTTGTCCTCTGTTCTTCAAACTCGTCAGTTGTGATTTATTGTGCACTTCTTTTTTGATTTTGCATATCATCAAGAATTATAGGTTGATCCTATTGTTCAAATTTTCATTTCTTTTGTTCTTCATGCTTTTCACATGTCATTTCCTTCACTTTTTCTTTTCCATCTCTTCTTTGTAGTGCATTTTCTTCTCCTCTTTTTTGTTGTGTCTTTCTTTGTCTACATGCTCTTTGATATGTTTCTTTATTTTCTCTATTCACCCTTTGTTATTCAGACTCATTAGTTGTGATTTGTTGTGAATTTTCTTCTTCTCTTTTTTGTTGTATCTTTCTTTGCCTATATGCTTTTTGATATACTACTCGATTTTCTCTATTCACCCTCTGTTATTCAGACTCTTTAGTTGTGATTTGTTGTGTCTTTCTTTGTTGATATTGCATATAATCAAGAATTATAGGTTGATATTGTTGTTTGGGTTTTCATTTCCTTTGTTCTTCATGCTCTTTAGATGTCGTTTCCTTCACCTTTTCTTGTCCATCTCTTTTTTGTTGTGAATTTTCTTCTTCTATTTTTTGTTGTGCCTCTCTTTGTTTATATGCTCTTTGATATGATGCTCGATTTTCTCTATTCACCCTCTGTTCTTCAGACTCTTCCGTTTTGATTTGTTGTGCCTTTCTTTGTTGATATTGAATATCATAAAAAATATAGGTTGATCTTGATGTTCAGATGTTCATTTCCTTTGTTCTTCATGTTCTTCAAATGTCATTCCCTTCAACTTTTCTTGTTCATATCTTCTTTGTAGTGCATTTTCTTCTTCTCTTTTTGGTTGTGTCTTTCTTTTTCTATATACTTTTTGATATGCTGCTTGATTTTTTCTATTCGCTCTCTATTCTTCAGACTCTTCAGTTGTGATATGTTGTGCCTTTCTTTGTTGATTTTGCATATCATAAAAAATTATAGGTTGATCTTTTTGTTCAAATTTTTGTTTCCTTTATTCTTCATGCTCTTCAGACATCATTCCCTTCACCTTTTCTTGTTCATCTCTTCTTTGTAGTGAAATTTCTTCTTCTCTTTTTTGTTGTTCCTTTATTTGTCTATATGCTCTTTGATATGTTGCTCAATTTTTCCTATTCACTCTCTGTTCTTCAGGCTCTTCAATTGTGATATTTTGTGCTTTTTTTTGTTGATTTTTCATATCATCAAGAATTATAGGTTGATCTTGTTGTTCATATTTTAGTTGTGCATTTTCTTCTTATATTTTTTGTTGTGCCTTTCTTTGTCTATATGCTCTTTGATATGCTGCTCAATTTTCTCTATTCACCCTTTGTTCTTCAAATTATTCAATTATGATTTGTTGTGTATTTCTTTGTTGATATTACATATCATCAAGAATTATAGGTTCATATTGTTGTTAAGTTTTACGTTGTGCATTTTCTTTTTTGTTGTGTCTTTCTTTGTCTATATGCTCTTTGATACGCTGCTCGATTTTTTCTATTCACCCTTTGTTCTTTATACTCTTCAGTTGTGATTTTTTGTGCCTTTATTTGTTGATATTGTATATCATCAACAATTATAGGTTGACCATGTTGTTCAGATTTTTGTTGTGCATTTTCTTCTTCTATTTTTTGTTGTGTCTTTCTTTGTCGATATGCTCTTTGATATGCTGCACAATTTTCTCTATTCACCCTCTTTTCTTCGTACTCTTTAGTTGTGATTTATTGTACATTTTCTTCTTCTCTTTTTTGTTGTGTCTGTCTTTGTCTATATGCTCTTTGATATTCTTTGATATGCTACTCGATTTTCTCTTTCTTCCTCACTTTTCTTCATTCTTCGATCTTCTCTTTCTTCACAACATATTTCTTTTGAATTTTCTGTTTCTTCTTCTTCTTCTCGTCTAACAAGTTCAAGTGTTTGTCTTTTTATACTCTCAACAGACACATCATCCATGAGGTTATTATTAAATGACATGGTTATGTCAATTACTACAACACATAAATCAATGCATCTCATAATTAATCAATAATTACTTTGAATAAGCACTAAAATAAATGCATTAATATATTTAATATAATAGGATTAAAATTAGCATTCATGCACGGGGGCTTCACTGGCAGAGCAGTACCATACCAGGGGGTTCATATTGGGGGATATCTACTGAGGAAAAATTGACTTAATATATTGGGGGATATATAGGGGGTAACGGCTTTTATATTGGCAAGTATAAAAAATGAAGTTCAAAGTTAATGAAAAATATAAAGGGGTATAAAAAGTGTTAATGAAAAAATGGATACTTATAATATCTATTGAAAGTAGGGGTTTTTTAAATTGGGGAGGTGTATTGGATTCATATTGGTAGGGGGTTGAATAATGTGATTTTTAGAGGCATTTCCCAATATGTAGTCAAATTAGGGGTATTGTTTAATATTACATGAACGCACGTGATATGTCATGGGTTCTCATTGAGTGAAGCCCTCGTGCATTCACGTAGAAATAAACAATGAAAGAAATGAAAATTAGAAATATTTTTATTAGAGTAATGTAAAGAATATAAGAGAAATCTTGCAAATATTATTATTATTAATATACTATATACTATACTCCTAATATATTATAAGATATTGAAGACCATTAAAAATAGTATAATATTTAATATAATATGATACAAAATTCATTGCTATCAATATCACATAATATTTAAATGTTGTAGTCTAACTAGACTACTTTTTTGCCCTAAAAATCATGGAAATTCTGGCCATGTTTTGATAAAATCCATTAGGAAAATTTCTAAATCCAAGTTAAAGTTGTCAAACTTCAATATTTTGGGTACCCCAAATGTTTTTGATGTTGTTGAATCCATTTCCACCATAAAAAACATGATTCAAACACTGCTACTGCAAGATTTTTTAAAATTGTTTTGCCCAGATTCCAACCACTTTTGACTATCCGAGCAATTCTTCCACCTTCATAGATGGCTCATGTTTAATTTATTAACCACTAGATTGTGGAAATTTGTATAAATTTGGTAAATTTTACACTAATATGAGAAAACTAACTAATTATATTTATATTTTATATCATAAATAACATTTTTTTTATAGAAATAGATGAATTCCTCAAATTTAGTCCTATGTCCCACATCCACATTACATATGAGTTGTCTTTAGTGCGACTTTTTGGAAGTTTTTCTAGTGGCTTTTTCCGGTCTAATTTCTATAAAATCCAACAGGAATTTATTGAAATCACAAACTTGATGGGTAACTCGTGCACAACCCAAGTGCCCTAGGGTGTTTGAGGGTGTTGAATCCATAAATACAGTGAAAACCCAGTTTAAATAACGCAAATCAAGGTTTCACCTCAAAATTTTACACTGGATTCCGGCATCGGAAAGTCCAAAATCACACTAAAGACAACTCCTATTACATATACACATCCAAACATCATTATCGCACAAATACATTAGGAAAAAAATAGAAGAAACATGTAAAATCAATTTTAAAATAAATCTTAAATGTAAAATCTAAAACAAAATAAGTTTCCACAAAGGTCTTGGAATCATAAATAATATGGACAAAGCTTTAAAATAAATCTTTAATTATCCAATGTGTACGAACTTTTTCATTGTTTTTTCAGAAGGAAAAACCATAATTTTCTATATTAAGATAATATAAAGGACATGTTACATAGAAAGGTCCAGATAGTGAGATCAACCAAAAGAACCACATTATGCCTGCTGATCCAAATATAGGAGCCTTACTGCTCAATATCAAAACAGATGGATAGATCTGTGCAAGACACAGATCCCTATTAGGACTGGAAAAAATTAGAGAAAATAAACATGATTTCCACAAAACACTGTCCATAAAAACAGATAATCAAAACATCTGAAAAGACATATGAGAAAGATGTCAGGTCCGTTCATCCCGAGAGGTCATGATTGGACTTGATACGAAGCAAAAAAGATGTCAAGGGCCTTCTAGAATTCTAGAAGATTGATTCATTCCTCCATTTCCACAGAAACCAGCAGACTAGAACAAACAAAGAACGCCAAGATGCGATCTGTTCACTCCACCATTTGAAACCATCCTGTACAGAGGAAAAAATGTGGTAAGGAAAACCAAATGATATGGAAAGATCATACCAGATAAGAAGAGAAGAGGGGCATTGAAAAATCATATGTAAATTTGTCTCGGCAGCATTCAAACACATGGCACAGCGACCCGGACCCTGCCACCCTTTTCTTTGAAGCACCTCCCATGTGAGATTCCTGTTCCAGAAAACTAAGCACGAAAAAAAGATCATTTTTAGCGGGCAGGAGACCTTCCATAAAGGCAGCAGAAAGATCATTTGAGTGGAGATAGATGATCCCATGGATAAAGATGCATGAAGATCCTTTACGCGGATGGGTAAAGGAGAACGGGGAAGAGCCCACGCCAGAACATCCTTTGAACCTGTACGACGAACCGCCAAACCCTTCAATGCTTGAAGAACAGATCTCCAGAGAGGACAAATGGAGGGAGGCAAATGAAGGTCCACTTCATCCTTCCAGACAGGGGAGGTATAAGACCATGATTTTATCAACTTATCCCACGTGAATATGCCTTTTGAGTGGAGAAAGGATACTAGAGAAAGAGGGATAGGAGAAACCAAACCGTTTATAATGGAGTCAAAACCAATGAGGATGCTTGTACCTGAGAATATCTTCCATCGCCAATTTCCCATAAAGAAAGACTGAATTTTCCTGAAGCTTTGCCAGATGGCAAACCCCCTTTTTATCCCCAAGGATTTCCTTCTATACCAATACTCCATACTGCCTTTTAAGTATTTCCTATTTATAAACTTGCTCCACGGACCCTCACCAAAGATACCTCTATGAAGAGATTTGCAAAGGAGAGCTTTTCCGAAAGACCTCATGTGCAAAAGACCCCAGCCTCTTGCCTTTCTCGATCTAGAAATAGCATCCATCTTTACCAAATGAAACTTAGACTGATAGGATTTTCCTCCCCATAAAAAGTTTGCAGCTAGAGAGCACATTTTTTTAATAATAGAAGCAGGAAGAAGATAGAGATGAGCCCAGTAGACCGCCAGCTTAGATAAAACAGCCTGAACCAAAATAAATCTGCCTACTAGAGAAAGGAATCTCGATTCCCATCCGGAAATCCTTTTGTAGAAGCGGTCAACAAGCCATTGCCAGTCTCGTTTTTTGTTCCCCTTTGCCTTCAAGTTGAACCCCAGGTATTTTATGCCATTCCTGATCGGAGCGTCGCTGATGCCAATCATTGCTGCAATCCATAGAACAAGCTCCATATTTGATTTGTTATGATACAACTTTGAATTTTCCTTGTTAATAAGGATTCCGGATGCTGACTGAAATTTCTGTAAGATGTTGTTTAGACATGTCCAGGAGGATTTGCAAAGCATAGCAAAAATAAGAATATCGTCGACAAACAGATTGTGGGATAAGAAAGTATCCTTGCATATCTTGACCGGCCTACATCTTCGCTCAGTTACTGCCTTGTTGATCTGCAAGTTGAGAGAGTTCATAACCAGAATAAAAAGAAAAGGGGAGAGAGGATAGCCCTGACGGAGTCCCCTCTCGGCTGTAAAAAAAGATGACGGAATTCCATTTATAATGACAGAATAATTTACATTTTCTATACACGCCATTCTCCACTCAATACCTTTAGTTCTTAAACCAATTTTTTCCAGCAGGATTCTAAGAAATCCCCAGTCAACACAATCATAAGCTTTTTTCAAATCAATCTTAAGAATAGCCGCCTTGATGTTGTTTGTCAGCATAGAAAAAAGGCATTCTTGTGTCATAGCGACAACATCCCAAATATTCCGGTCTTTTAAAAACGCGTGCTGGTCCCTAGTGATGAAGAGGTTGAGAACAGGCTTCATCCTCTCCGCTATAATTTTTGATATGATTTTAAACAGAGTATTGCATAGTGCAATTGGTATGTAGTCCTTAAAGGAATCAGATCTATGTTTTTTGGGGATAAAAGCAATAAATGTGGAAGATAAAGTGCTGTGAATATTTCCAGACATAAGAGAAGCTTCCACCATTCTCATCAAGTCCATTTTAAACATGTCATAGAAATGCAGGAAGAATTCGATAGGCCAGCCATCAGGCCCAGGACTCTTGTCCTTTTTGAATGACTTTATAGCAGCAAGGAGCTCTTCTTCCGTGACCAGTTTAATAAAATTTTCGTATGCAGACTCATCAAACATTTCAGGCATCAGATCCGCCACCCATAACATATCATTAATGTTGCTTTGATTCCTTTTATACTGGCTTTGAAAGTACCTTGAAGCTTCATCAGCAATATCATTCTGTGGATAAAAGAAGCCTCCCCTGCCATCTTTGATCTTCCATATAGAATTTTTCCTTCTTCTAGCATTTGCGAAATTATGAAAAAACTTCGTGTTTCGATCCCCCTCCTTTAGCCAAAGCGCTCTGCTTTTTAGCCTCCAAGTGGCCTCTTCCTTGAGCAACAGAATTTGCTTCCTTTTTTCCAGATCCCTGATATGGTTCTTTTTCTCAAAAGACATGCAATCAGGGGAAGATGAAGAGATGAAATTATCCAACTCCTTTTGGATGTTAATTAGCTCCCATTTATCCTGCTTTGTTTTCTGGATCTGCCAGTCCTTTGCAATCACTCTCAGACATAGGATCTTTTCGTGAAAAGTAGTAAAAAGGGCCGTGGCAGATGCTTGCAGTTCCATCCATTTCCTAGAAATAGCTTCATTGAAAGAATTGTCGTCCAAGTAGATCCTGTTGAATTTGAAGGAATACTCCTTCCTATAAACCAAATCCCTCCATTCGAGAAGAATTGGCCTATGATCGGAAGTAAAATCATTTGCAATAAGAGAAAATGGCATGCCCCATTTTGCAATGATGCTGGCATTAATGATAAAGTGGTCGATCCTTTTTGCGATGTAGGCTTGTCCAAACCTGCCATTATCCCACGTTGGCATCATTCGGTCCGGCATAACATCCACTAGATTCCTGCTTAAAAATTCCATTCTGAGTCTGTTAGCCAAATTATCTTTTTTCCTGCAGTTACCCAAACACTCATCAAGGCTGAGAGTCACATTTAAATCCCCCGCTATCAGCAAAGATTCTATGTCAAGAATCTCCGAAGAAAACAACCTTTCCCAAAAGGGAAGCCTGTTCCTACATGGTGCATATACATTTAGAAAGTTAAGCATAAATACATGACCTCTGATTGAAGCCGAAATTAAGATCCCAGCACAGCATTTAAAGGCTTTTGCTTTTATCCAAACAGGATCCCACAAGACAGCTAAACCTCCAGATAGACCATTCGCCTCAATGGCAACCATAAACCACGTTGGAAACATCCTTCTAAAAAACGCAGTTGATGCCCTGCTGGAGTGCATGGTTTCCTGAATAAAAATAATTTTGGGCCAAGTCGCTGAGAAAAACATTTTAAGCGCTAAGAATTTTGGGGGAGCGCCCAGTCCCCTGATATTCATTGATATCAGAAAAGTCATTTTGAAGACTCACCAGCCATGCATGCTCTAAGAGGCTATGGGTCAGTTGAGTCCAAAATTGGAACTTCGACGAGGGATAAATTTGTGATACCAAAATCAGAGACAATTAATCTGCCTTTGAAATGACGACTACCCCCCTTATGTTTCTTTCTGACAGTGATATTCTTTGCAGAATTTGGGCTGATGGATGGATAGGAAGGAAAAGATGGTCTGTGAATAGTTAATGGCTCGAGCTCCAAAGGATTTATTTGTAAAAAAGGATCAATATCGATGTCAGGTTTATTTATAGGCGAGTCCGAAGGAGAATTAAAAGGGGTAGGTGAGAGCATAGGTTCTTTGCCTTTTGGAGGACCTTCAGGACGATGGACCAGATGTTGGACCGGAGAGGGAGAAGATGAGGAGATCTAGATAGTATGGGAGATCATGATATAAATCCTTCTTGGTAGGTTGGGGACAGATTTCAGGTCACTTCTCTTCCCTGTTTTGTTCTCACCTGGTCTTGAGGTGCAGGCAAAAAATGTGGTTTTCTCTTCTCAGCAAGATAAAATCGCTTATCTACATTTACAGCCCCTATTTTGATATTCGTGTTAGAATAGGAAATTGGTAGTGTATTTTTCATATCTACTGTTGTTGTATAGACTATCAATCCCAGCCTTCTGAATAGCCTCTTACCAGGTTTTGGAAATTTCTCACCATATCCCTGGTTTTTCCGTCGGATCTTCCTATCCTTTTTGGATATTTTTCATTTTGAATTTTTCCGGCAATCATCTTTATTTACTTCTCTGGGTTTTTTCTGGCCTATTGGGTACATAATCAACGTCACCTTTCATGCGCTCTTCCTTTTCCTTCACTGAAGTCAATAGGACGGCTGCCTCTTTTTCTCTAAAAATGAGTTCTCACATAAGGTGATCGACCAAATTGGGATAAAATCGACACATGTTTTAAAAATGAAGCACATATTAAAATTTATAAATCGAGGTACTGTTTGAGTGGAAAATTTATCTCTGAAACCTATTTAGATGATTTGGATTTGACCAAAGCCATTAATTTACTCACGCGTGATATAATTTGTGTATATTAATGAGGTGGATTCGTGTTTAATGCACACGTTATCTCTATAGCCTATTTATTAAAAATCAACACACATATTTTAAACATAAAAACAAAATACACAAAATTAGAATTCAATAATTCTTTTAATTTGTGTATTTTAATTGAGGTGGATTCATGTTTATTATTACCGAAGTTACCTTTTATTGATGCCGGTGTATCTAATAAAAAGGAACCTGGTTGGTTTCTCAAGAAATTGAAGCGCGATAGCATACTCGCAAATCAGGTTCAAAGTAGTAATATTTTATAACACGAGTTTCTTTTTTATTGATTTGATACATCAGCAACAAAATAGGCTTCAAGTTTCTTCATACATTTATTGTGTTGATCAAAGGTTTACAATCAATACGCGTAATTCAGGGATCAAGGTTTCAATAACCTAGCTCACCGATTGCACGCATTGAACAGTTTCTTAACAGAGATTGAAGTGTGAAAGTGAACTCGCAAATCACCTCAGTTTCTTAACAGAGCTCTCAAGAAATTGAAGTGTGAAAATGAACTCGCAAATCATCTGATTTGATTATTGTTGTGCGCAGAAATTTACTGGTGATTGGTATGCAGTTTTTACCCAAAAACTGTGGTTCAGTACTAAAATTTGAAAACAAAAAAGTATTTAAAAAAACATAAAATGTATGTTACGGGGGAGAGAAATTGAAATCAAATTTAGAAATCAATCTCATTTCGTACTGACACCTTTCATATCCTTTGGGTTTACAGGGTCTTTTACAGATCTTAAGGAGCTTCAAATGGTGCTAAGGGACCCAAAGGTTGAGGGAACCTTATGTTTCTTTAGGACCCGAGCAATCCTATCTGTGGGCCCTTAGGTATAAGGAAGATGAACCCCTGAAGTCTGATCCTTGGTGTCTTTTTTAAACCTAGGACCTTTGCTAGTTTAAGGAAAGCTCCAAGTCCTTGGTGCCTACTATATCCCTTATTATTGAAGACATTAAGGATATGCATCTTCTCATCATAGAGATGGTTTTCATCGGAAATCCTCAGTGCACGAGTATCTAAGGTGCTAAGAACACCTCGCTTTTGAGCAGAGAAATGATGAGACCTACCATGAAGATACTACTCAATGTGATTTTTCTTCAGAAATACTTGGTGGGAGAAAGAACCATCATCCTTATTTGAAATAGGAACATCAAGGAAAGGCAAGTTCCTAATGATTTCACACTCCATATTAAACTTTATGGAGCTAGGCTGATTGTTGAGATGTTGGAAAAATACATCCAACTTTTCCCTACCATGAGGCCAAATAACACAGGTGTTATCTACAATTTTTTTCCAAATATTTGGTTTGAATTGGAAAGAGGCCAAAGCCTTAGATTCAAAATCCTCCATAAACAAATTAACTACTATAGGGGAAAGGGGAGAACCCATGGAAACACCACAAGTTTGTTTGTATAATTCCCCTTTAAAGCTGAAGAAAGTAGAAGTAAGACAAATCTCAACCAATTTAGCCATCTCAGGGCTAGTGATACAATTGATGACTTCAATGGATTCATTGATAGGGATATTAGTATAAAGAGAGACTACGTCGAAACTTACAAGAATATCTCTAGGATCAAACTTACTACCATTTAACTCATTGAAAACGATGAAAAGTCTTTAACAAAAGACTTTGTAAGGCCAACACGGGGTTTTAGCTTTTGGGCTAAATATTTTTCTAGAAGATATGCAGGCCCTCCTATAGTGTTCACAATGGGTCTCAGGGGAGCCCCGTCCTTATGGATCTTGGGAAGCCCATAGATCCTAGGAGTGATAGTGTTATTCTCAATCAGTTTATGGTTGAAGGATCCAACAATGTTGTTGGATTTTATAGCCAAAACAATTGTTCTAGAGAACTTCTTTAAGGGATTATTATTAAGCTTCTTGTAGCTCCCGCTGTTACGAAGGTGATCTAACATATTTCTCTTGTAATCCTCCTTATTGAGGATAAATACATCCCCACCTTTGTCTGCTTTGATAACAACAATGCCTTGATTCTTGTTTAGTGACCCAAGAGCATCAAACTCTTGCTTACTAATGTTGTTCTTGGGGGGTTTTGCCTTTCTAAAGATCATAACACAGTCTTGTCTGATGATGTCCTTCGTGTATTAACATGAAAATCAAAATCAAAATTTAATCAATGAAAATTCAAATTCTTCCACGAAATATCAAAATAGCTTTTTAGGTAAACTAATTCAAACTAATTTTCTACTTAAACCCAATCTTATAATATTTTTATTATTTAAATTCTTACTAATTATATTATCCCATATTATTATGAATTATATTATCTCATAGTAAACCATTTCCCTGATGTCAAGAAAAGAAAATTCATCCCAATTTCCACCTATGCTTCATATTAGGTAACATTGGAATTGTCATCTTTATGTGTTCCTTGCTCTGCAGGCCCGTTCCCTTGCAAAACCTTTCAAATAAATGTGTGGAGTGTAGATGTTTGGAGGAACCTTTCATTGTGCTTCCTCCACACCTCCGCACTCAATAATTATTTTAAAAAACTATAACCATTAAACGAAAGCCTTAACCCTATAAAAAAAAATTCCAAAGATTGGGTTTGATAAATTTTGAACTCATTACAAACTAAAATGCAATAGAAATTTCGTTTCGAAAGTGGTCAAAGTTCGTTCAAAATAAATAAATAAGCATAGTCATTCAACATTTGAAATATTTTAGGCTTCTAGTAGAGGAGAGATAGAGGGTCTCTATGTATTAGATCAATTCTCCAAATGTTATTCATTACTTGTGCTTCACTAGCAGCAGGACACATCCTCCAAGTGCCAAAGCATACAAAGAAACCATAACCACAATACCAATTATTGAGATACAAACAATATACTAAGCCCTAGCAAGCACTAAGAAGAAATACATGCAACAATCTAGATAAATTTTTCATGTTATGTTTCCACTATGTATTATATATACTTAGAGGTTTCTACTCATTCAATTGAGATGTTGATCCAACCCATTCAAATTCGTTTTGCTTTGTCAATTTAGACGTATGATTTACATGCCTATGGTTATCAATGTCTTACTGTATTGGTGTTATTTTATTGTTAATCCCCACATTATTCTTTCCTTTGACTGGTTTTTTATCTCCTTGAACGTATCTTGAAATTATGATACTAGATTGTTTGGAGTGCAGAGGAAGTTCACACAGGAGGTGGCTTTGCAGTCCGCGCAATGAAAGTAGGTCTTGTTCCACATTAATTTTGGTGTTTCCAGATAGTCCACTCGAGGGCATGCTAATAGTGGTTGGCGCGCAATATGATTCCTTCCAACACATTTCAACCATTCGACCAACATTGTACTTGAATGGACTTGATGTGAGAAAAGATGGGCATGCTAATAGTGGTTGGCGCGCAATATGATTCCTTCCAACACATTTCAACCATTCGACCAACATTGTACTTGAATGGACTTGATGTGAGAAAAGATAAAGGTGACGACAAATTACGAGTAGCAATATGCTCCTTTTTTAATTCTTAGGTCTCCATCTTTGCTTGTACTCATATGCATGCATATTGCCACTATAATATATTTACTAATTGATGAATGTCTATCTTAATACCATTGTTGTTGCATCCAAATTTTATCATTGATCGTTGTTTCCTAAAACAAAACCATTCATATTAAATATTAACATCATTTCACATAAGATGACAAAACGTTTAAGAGATATCGCTTTCACATTGAGATTTTTATCGTTCTATTGATTTTCTAGACAAAACCATTACCCATTTAAGTGCTATGGCCACTTCTTATCAGACACAAAAAATTAGAGATATTTTGTGTTCTTGAAATGTTAATTTAGATATTGTATTTTAATGGGATTGTGGAACAATACTTGCTTGTGGTCTATGCATATTGAAGTTAAAGAGTGCAGAGGGAGATGCACCTCCACAACAAAAAAATTAAATGGTATCTAAATCTGCAAGGAATGCTTCATAGTATTTATTTCATCTCAATTTGTCAATTTAAAGTATGAGTTCGCTATAGTATATTTTAATAACAATAAATTGCTTTTTTCTTCATTTCGATTTTTTATTATTATTCAAATTAAATTGTAATTAGTCATTTTAAACATACTTTTAGTTTTACAATTTCTCGGATTTTAAACTAAATTCACTGCATATAAGGGGGGAGTTGTGGGAGACTGTTTGCAGGTTCTCGTGAAGCCACACATTTGATGGTCATGCCCTAGGGCTTGGATCTGCGGGTTTTGTTTGATCATTCTGAGGTTTTGGGTTCAGGATGAACTGGTTCTCAGTCTTTCTTTATTCCTGTTGAAGGGTGACCGGTTGGGGGTTACTGTCATTTTTTTCTGCGGTTTTTATTGATCCTCTACTATTTCCATTGCACCTTGGAAGGGATATTTTGTTTTTATCTCCAGGATCTTTCAATAATTAGTGCTACAAGGTTACTATCATATCGTGCATCTCTATGGTTTCTTTGCACTTTGGGTTTACATTTGGCATCTTCACTACTCAATCCGTTACACTGGTCAATACAGTAGTTGTGGTTGGTTTTTACTTATTTTTCACTCTTAACTATTAGTAGGATGGTTAGCCCCAAGGAATATGTGGACTTGGAGCCGACACCGGAGGACATTTTACCGGTACGGGGCTTGGAACCGACGCATCAGAATTTGGAGAAGGTTGTCTTGCTAGCTAAGTCTACACCTAGAAAAAGTGGTGGTACGAAGATTGCATGGAACATAGGCAATGGTATGGTGTTGCTGGAGGAGTCAAAACATTTCTCCTCAAAGGAATTTTGCTTGTTTTCGGACACTTGAGTTCTCGCTGGTCAAGGAAGTGCAGTGCGTTTGTCAAGAAAAATAGTTGGGTCGTCAGCGGAATTGTTGATAAGCCCAAAAAGCCCACTTGTTGTCTTTGATTCTGGGTTTCTAACAGGTTGGTTGGAATACATTGTGAAGAGTAGTGGGCTTAAGAGAAATGAAGGATTGCAAACTTGCTTAAATGAATTATCAAGGTTAGTGTGCCTGGTTTCAGGCTTCAGTTTGTACAAGACTTAAAAATGCAAAATCCTTGCTCTTGCATGCACAATAAACCTCTCTGATTCTTTTTCATTAGAAGCTCAGGATGTGGTGAATGGGGAAGGCTTGTTCAATGGACTTCCAAACATAAATTTTTCTGAAGACGAACTTTTTCAGGCGAAAATAGGAAAGGTTGGCTTAGGGTTTCCATCTCCAACTTGCCATGGATTGGAACTGGTGGTTCAATTAGATTTTGCATCCTAGGGTTCAAAGGAGGGTAAACAACCTCTTATTCACAACTCTGGTGGGCAGGTGTTGGATTTTGGGTTTTACCCATCAACAATTTGGTTTTGGAAGAGCTATTGGATGGTATTCCAGTGTTTGAAGTATAATATGTTGAAGAATGGTCATCAAAAGCACCTTTTGTAAATGGTCAGCCTTATGGACTGAAGAGGAAGAAGGGGGCAGTGATTAGGAAGAAATATGAAAGAACAAATTTGATCTTAGGGGTTGACATTCAAATGGATGATGTTATGGATGCTTCAAAGGACATAATAGTAGGGTAGGTAAAAAAAAGGCAATTCATAGACAGTTACATCTTCGAATGGATAAAAAATGAGTGGAGTGTTGGTCTCGCTTCACAAACAGAGATCATTTGTTTGACCAGGGGTTGGTTCATGGTCAGATTCTCGAATGTTGATGCCATCAAATGCGTGCTCGAATGAAACTTGTGTTTTGGGAAAGTTGTGATTTTCTTTAAAAAATGGACTCTTCTCTTTGACGCCCAAAGATAAATATTGGAAGAAATTATTGTGTGGGTGTGCCTTCCAGGCCTTTCTCCTCATCTCTGTTCTATGGATGTGTTCAGGGCGATTGGAAACATTTTGGTTACTTTCCTTTATGGTGATATGTCCTTTCATGTGACTATGGAAAGGAAGGTGGCATGCATTCTAGTAAGGTTGGACTTGAGGGAAGGTTTGGTAGATATGATGTAGATTCAGGTTGATGGTTACTCCCTCACAGAGTTACTTGACTATGAACAACTTCCTTATATATGCCACCGATGCCACAAGCATGGTCACTTGGCAAGGGATTGTCCTATGGGGGTTAGAAGAAGGAGAAATAATAGGGTTTCGTTGGTTAAAGAGATGCAGGATCAGCTCGGTGATGATGCTATGGAGGAACTGGGAATGCTTGGGTTTCACCAAGAAGTGGCACTAGTTCAGATGGATCAGCCCGATGATGATGTTATGGTGCAATCGACAATGTTTGGGGTTCACTATGAAGTGGCAGCAATTGAGATGGAGGTTCAAGAGGTTAAATTGGCAAACCTTGATGATGCAGAAATCCCAGTGATTGAACACATGTGAGAAGAGATGGCAGAGGAGTAGGCATCTAATCCTACAGGTATTGTTTCTCTCCCTTTTCCCTCTCATTCGTTTTAGTTGTTGCCCTAAGTGGACACTTGTCTCTGTCCTGGTCTCTCTAGGCCCTCTACTGAAGTTTTTTCTCCAAGTTGTAACATGTCTTTAGATTTAGACAATATCATCACCTCCATTCCAGTTTTAAACCTATCTGGACCCTCATTGTTGGGTTTTGGTTTCCTCCTCCATTGGAAATCTACCCTGAAATGCCCCATTATAACCTTCATCCCTAGGAGAAAACATAATTTCATGAGGAACATGTGGGTATTCTTGGCCTTATTTAAGATGTCATCGGTCCTCCTAAGACCCGTGGTCGGAAAAAGAACATTTCAAAGGCCCAGTTAAAAGCAAAGCTTAACATTGCAAATGGAAAACAACTTTCCCTAAGAGGGCCGCTTAGAGCATAAATGACCCTTGTAATGGATTCTAAATGATTTTGATGACCTTCAACTGTATAGTGATAGCCAACACCAAGAAAAATTTGGATTTAAAACACTTATTCAAAAATGTTAATTGTGATGTAATTATGCTCCAAGAGACTCTTGGTCTTGGGGATTCGGTAATAAAACCGTTGAGCCTTATGTTGCTTGGATGGAACTTTGTGGCCCTTGATGCATTTGGTAGATCTGGGGGTTTAATTATGGGTTTTAGGGATAACAAATTAAAACTCCTGAACTCTTGGGGCTCGAAAATGATGTTAGGAGTGGAGGTTTTCTCCTCTAACCTGAGCTCAAACCTTACTCTAATTAATATTCATGGTCCATGTGAGGAAAGAGTCTCCTTTTGGAACAAGTTGTCTTCAAAATCTTTGTTGAATTTCTCTAAGATTGTGGTGGGAGGGGATCTTAATGAATCTTTAGGATTTTTAGAATCTTGGGGGCCAATGGCTCAGGAAGATCCTTTAGATGATTTCTTCTTAAACAAGATTCAAATGAGCAGATTCATAGATGTTGATTTGTTAAAAGAAAAACTTACTTGGAGAAACAAGAGGGTTGGAGAGGCTAGGGTGGCAAAGCATTTAGATCAGTCTTTTATTAAAGAAGATTTGGTAGCTCAAGTTCAATTTTTTCGTCAGTGGGTCAGATCTTGGGGCGATTCAGACCATTTTCCAATATTCTTGGAATTAAAAAGGTCCAGCAAGAAGCCTAGCACTCCATTTAAATTCAACTCTTCCTGGCTAAAATATTAGTCATATGATAAGTTGGTTTGAGAGACATGGAGACTGTTGAACAGTTCCCAGGGTTTATCGTTTGCCCAGTCCTTTATGGAAAATCTTAAAAGGTTGAAACAATCAACAATTTCTTGGGAAAAGTAAAAATCACTTCCGGATGGAGTGGCTTTAAAATCCATTGAGATCAAATTGGAGGCATTAGAAAGCTTGGAGGGGGATGGGTATGAGACAAAAGAGAAAAAGGAAAGGATCAAAGTTATGGAGGGTGAAAGGAATAAGATTCTAAAAGACATTGCAGAAACGTGGAGGCTAAAAAGTAAGGCCATATGGCTTGAGGTTGGGGATGAAAACTATAAAATTTTCCAAAACTATGAAAAGGGCAGGAGAAACATAAACACCATTTGGGAAATGAAAAACGTAGATTGGGGGTCGACAATTTATTTTAGCGAACTGGTTGTCCTAGGTGCTGGCCATTTCAAATATTTATTCAAGGCTCCACTTGAGGCTACAATTGTTGAAGTTATTTAGGTGACATAGGTTTTTCCAAGTTTTGTTGAAGAGGAAGACAACGAAAATATTTTGGCTGCTGTAACTAAGGGGTAAGTCGAGGGGGTTCTTAAATCCATGCAAAAGGAGAAGAGCTCGGGTCCATATGGTTGGATGATGGACTTCTTTCAGAATTTTTTTGAGCTTATTGGCGATGACTTGGTAGGACAAGTGGAGGAATCTAGGAGTAGGGGTTTTGTGCACAAACCTCTCAATTCAACCTTCTTGGCCTTAATCCCTAAATCCGATGATCCTCAGAGTTTTGATGACTTCATACCTATCTCACTATGCAATTGTACATATAAAGTTATTGCCAAAACTATTGCAAACCGACTAAAACCCATCCTTTAAAAAAACATCTCTTAGGAACAGTTTGGGTTTCTTGATGGTAGGGAAATTCATGAAGCCATCGATGTGGCCCAGGAAATTCATGAAGACTTAACAAAAAGGGAATGATTGTGAAAATAGATCTTTCAAAGGCCTATGATAATATTAGTTGGATGTTCTTGCATCTTTTAATGACTCACCTAGGTTTTGACATTGGTTTTATTAATTGGGTCGTGGGTTGTATGACTAATGTGAGCTTTCTTGTCCTTATCAATGGTGTTGCCTCTCCTTTTTTCACTAGTCAGACAAGCCTCCATCATGGATGCCCTTTGTCTCCCCTTTTCTTCCTCTTTGTTGCTGAAGGATTGATCCAATTGATTCATGCAGCCATTAGAAGGGGAGAATTCAAAGGAATTGAAGTTGCAATAAATCTCTTTATTACTCATCTTATTTTTGTTGATGATATTCTATTGTTTTGTGATGGATCTAAGGGTGAATTATCACAGCTGAAGATAGTTCTAGATTAATTTCTCAAGGCAACTGGGATGAGCATAAATGCACAAAAATATACTATTACTCACAATGGGCTCTGAGGGGCGGAGATCAACAAAACTTTATCTTTATTTCCTTTTGATATTAAACCTTTGTCAGAAAGTTTCAAATATTTTGCTTTCCTCCTAAAGCCGGACTCCTACAGGAAATTCGACTAGAAATGGTTGGTTTCAAAAATTGAAAAGTGAGTTAATTATTGGAGCTTCAAGTGGCTTTCAAGAGCAGGGCGTCTGGTCATTATAAAAAAAAAAATAATGGCAATCCATGTTTTCTGGTTTGTGCTCACTTGGGTTCTGAAAGTAGTCCTTACTCGGATCAAGAAATTTTTTGTTTGTTTCTTATGGGCGGGTTCAAAGGAAGATGAAGTCTTTCCCTGGGTTGCATGGGAGAAAATTACTCGCCCAAAGGATTGGGGACCTGGGGTGGGTGGGGAATTAAGGATCTTTCAAGATTTTCTCGATCAATGGAGACTAAATCGTGTTGGTGCCTTTTAACCAAGGACAACCTTTGGACCTCTGTGATAAAAAGGAAATACAATGATCCTTTAGATTTGGATGCCTGGTTGTACAACTCGGATAAGTCCTCAAGAATTTCATCAATCATTTGGAAGTCCACTATTGAATTGTTTGACCTTATAGTTGAAGGTCTGTGCTGGCTTGTTGGGAATGACACTAGTGTTCGAGTAGGGGTGGACCCATGGGTGGGGTGTAACGATGTTTTCACTCTTCTAAGGGACTTGAGGGAGTTTCTTAGTGCTCATGGTATCTATTTTCTGAATTAGATTACAAATGAGGAAAACACTTCATTTTGGAATCAAGGTTGGATGTTGTGTGTGGATCTAAACCTTGATCCCCAGTGGCGTGGAATATGGTTGGACTATACTTCAAAATTGCAGAGCACAAATGTTCGAATTAGGGATAGGGCAGACGAACTTCGATGGGTACACTCACCCAATGGACTCTATGCTCTAAAGTTTGGTTACAATCTTCAAATGAATAGAAGGGGTAGTGGTGATAAGAGGTGGTAGCACAAGCCACTGTGGAAATTAAGTTTTCCATCAAAATCTAGACTCTTCTTTTGGTGTATTCTCAAGAAAAAAGTGCCAACATGGGATAACCTAAAAGAAACAAGCATGGACTGGGTTGGTGCACATTATGCAAAAACTTTGAAGAAAATATTTCTCATTTATTTTTAAGTTGTCCAAAACATGGGAGATCTTCTCGAATACAATTTGCATCAAACTCAACTGGCATGGCCTTTCCTTGATGGATGCTTGGAAAAATGAGTGGTTAAATTCTAATGATGTTCATTATAGAAACATACCCCCAATTATTTGTATGGGAATATGGTTGGCCCGGAATAAAGGAATTTTTCAGGATCAAGCTTCAGATGCTTATCCTATTGCAATTTAATGTGCCTCCATTTATGAAATGATCCCTGAAATAACTCCCTCTCTGACATGTCGGAACATTCATGAAGAACAAATCAGGCCTCATGTTCCATGGGCTTATTTCGATGGTGCTTCAGATGCACAAGATAGATGAGGGTCAGGTATTATCATTCATGTAAAAGGACACAGATCTCTAAAATTTTTAGTGGGTATTGGTTCAAGTTCAAACAAATTTGAAGAATTAAAAACCCTGAAAATCTTATTGTGTTGGTTAAGACAACTGGGGATTGTCTCAGTTCAGATTTTTGGTGGCTCTCTGAATGTGATAAATTAGACAAACAATGCGCAACATTGTCAAAATATTACTTTGGTTCCTATTTTAGATGAAATTTATTTTATAAAATCTGTTTTTTTTTTTTATTTCTCTGTATGTCATATTTATAGGGAGAGGAACGCGAAAGCGGATCTCCTTTCTAAGAAAGGTTTACAATAGGATCTGGACATCTGGCAAGTAGTTGATTCTGAAAATGGGCAGGTCATCGAGTCAGATCAATCATCTTTCATACAAGGGATTGATCTTTTTGATTATGCACTTTGATATATGTAGCTTATGGTTACTTTTGGGCTATAATGAACTTATATTGGACTCTTTACGTTTTTGCTATATTGTAAATATTTCCATGATGTTTATGGCTTTGAGCAGGTGAGAAATATTTGAACTACTTTTATAAACTTTTTTGGATATGGACGGGTTGTTTTCTCTATTTTTAGGAGAGACTCGGTGTTTTGGTTCCAACTTTTAGTACTATTTTATGTTTTCGTATTGACTAAGTGATGTTTTTTCCACTTTTCTCAGTATGTTGCGTTTTCACCTTCTGTGTATTATGGAATCACAGTCTGGTTTATGAATTCTTTATTGCATCTAATTTGTAACTTTTTATTTCCTTAATAAAAAGTTCGTTTTTTCCTTTGGAAAAAAAAAATCACTGCATATAAATCATTAATCATAAATCCTTTAAATTCAATTTAAATTTGGTAAATGTTTGTGTAGAAATGTATGTCACAATGTACTTTTTACTGAATTAATTTTCTATTTTGTTGCAATTGTTTTTATGATAATTTATCATTAGGACTATGCGATCCTTACTTTATGTGACATAAAATATTATAATCCCAATAGTGTTATCATGAAGATGTTAATATAAAATCAAGGAAATAACCATCCAATTGTTGAGAAATCTAGGGCAGCTAGATTAGGGTGATTTCTCCTTACTTTGATAATTTCTCGTGATGTCCTTAAATTAAAATTGATGTACTTATAATTATTTTCTTCTTCGATAGTGTTCTTATCATCAAACAACGACCAAAATATGAAGATCAATAAAATAAGAGGACACAGGATATAGATTGTTAGTTGGGACCAAAAACTCTCTTAGAGAGGAAAACCCACAAGGATTCTTCTCTTCTTATAGAATTTGCAAATGACGAATTACAAGACCTATAGACCCAAGACAAAGACCCCTCCAAGACCAAGTCAACCTTTTCTTTGATGAGCTTGTCCTTCACAAAGTCAACCCAAGTCAAACACTTATTCTTTTGCACAAATTTGACCCCCGCAACAAATTTCATCTTCTTCAGCAGGTCTGTGACTCTTTGGCCCTCCTATAACGACTGTAATTTCACATGTGTGGGTGATAGAGGCTAAATTTTTACTTTATCTCCCCTTCACTTAGGGTGGCTCTTTCTCCTTGGTAACTTGACTTCCAAATTGATCCTCTTTGAGCCCAATGTTCAACCCTTTCTGATGACTGTAATTTTGGTCTTTGTTACAACATAATGATGCTCTAATTCCTTCACACATGTGAAAGAATATGTTAGCCTCCTGCTGCAGCAGGTTACTCATATTTCATGATTGACATTTTTACAGGCCAAATATGTCATACTTTGCATGCTGCAATTCTCCATATTTGGTAAACAGTCACCAAGGAAAGAATGCTACTCAAAATTCATCTACTGCATTCCAATTTTGAAGAGTCATTCCAGTTTTGTAGAATTTTTAGCTAAAGGGAGGTCCAAATAGCTTAATCTTGGTCTCCCTAGGTTTCAATTTCCTGTTTTAGAATATAGAGAATGAAAATCTGTCCAAACAGCTTAATCTTGGCAGATTCTTAGATAGGTAGAGAATCAAAGGAGCCCAACTGCTTAATCTGGGCCCTTGGAAGAAATAAGGGTAGTTTGTAGATAGGAAGGCATAAAAAGAAAAAATTGAAATGCTAGGTCTGCAAGTCTAAATGCACCCAAACCAAAAGAAGAAAAAATGTTAGATAAGTAGGCTGGGTAAGTAGTTTTGAGGTTGCAAAATCTTGATTTCTGTTCATTTCCATGTTTCTAAAGTATCATCTCTACTCAGGTCACAATCATCAGGCAATTTCATATGGAGGAGCTCAAATAAGACATAACTAACTTCCTTTTCTTCCTCTTCCCTAAATCATTGACTAATTTCCCTAAAAGAGGTCAAGATCTGCTTGATATCTCTTAGTTTCATCATTTTCCATGTCATTAACCTTGGTGAAGATTTGCTTCACTCAAGGAGGGTCCATATTTTCCCTATAAGGTTCTATCTCCCCTTTGAAGCCTAAGATCTCTCAAACTTAGCGCATTCTTGTCATCTCCATATTAACTACTGACATTATTATTCAACTCCCTATATTTTCCCCATCCCCCTACTAAAACTATGTAAATAATCCCCTTATGTAAATATCCCCTCCCCCTAGTTGAAATATAACCATAAGTACTTCTCTGGGAATTACTAAGTCACCTGGACTTTAGTAAGAACCCTCCTTCTGCATAAATTTCCATTCCTAGGTGTTTGGACCCCTTCCAAAACACAAAGTATACCCTTTCTAAATGAACCCCCCCCCACCCCGCGCATTTTCTTTCGGATTTATTAACATTTGGTTAGTAAATAAACCAAGCGCCGAAACCCATTTAACCCATAACCTAAAGTTCTAAACCCATTGCGCCGTGAAAAAATTAAACCTTTAACGCGTGCGCTCTTTTGTTAACCTCCGCGCATCTCCCTTTCCCGTCCACCGCCGGATCACCCCCCCAGATCTGACAGCCCTTGTTCACATCGGGCGCCCTATTGTGGTGGTAGGTTACCACCCGATGTCTGATGGTTTTACCGTCGTACACCGGGACAGGTGGTAGGCTCCCATTGCATCGGGCTACCCCTGACAGAAACCACCTCCATACCAAAGGCAGTCCGATGCACAGGCCAAAACTTCCCTCCCCTCACGTAACAGGAGCGCCACCTCACCCTGCCACATTGCCTCCACATCACCTCACACTGCCTGCGCTCGGCCCACGTCACCCTGCCACGTGTCTCTGCCACATCACCCCATCGTACTGCCACGTCACCTTGATGATGTTAGCATGCTGACATCATATCTGTACCAGAGGACCCCACTACTGACGTCAGCAGCCAAAAAACGGAAATTTGCGTAAGCGTGAAAGTCGAGCTTCGGAGCTCTGGAATGAGAAACGGAGGCAGTTTTCGATGTGCGATTAGCACGAAGCGCTAATCGCGCATCACTATGGGAAATGAGCCATATTGGAGAATCTTTAGGGAATATTTTGATTCCTTGGCCCTTTTTGCACCAAAAAGGCCCGAAAATGCCCGATTTTGCCAAATTAAACGAATTTAAAGATAAAGAGAGACCAGGAACAGAGATTAAAGAGTATCAGATCAAATATGCAGACAAAAAGCATGTCAAAGAGTATCAGGAAGCGTCGAAGACCATAAATGTAGTGGCAAAGTGTATCAAAGGATATTTTGGCAGGGCTCGAGGCAAATCCAACATTAAAACGAAAGCTCTGAAAGTCAAGAAACAATTGAAGACGCATTGAAGGCTCACCAGCACAAATGACTGCACATCAAACTCACAGAAGATCAGTGGACCAGAACTCAATGCACAGTTATGACAGAACCACTGCACCAAGTCACACAGGACACCTCATCAACTCAACTTGATTCAGTTGCCTCTGGCGCAGCCCAAAGGACTTGCATTTAATTCCAGCAACAACTAGGTTTTTAGAAAAAGCTTTTCCTGCAGACCTATTTAGGTCAATTGTAATAAATGACTTCAGATATTTTGCTTATATATACCACCCTGAAAAATGGAGTAGGGGTTGGTTGGTCAATTAGTTGCTTGATCTTTGGTATTTCAATATTCTCCTCAAGCAGAGACTCGCACTGTAACTATCATACTTTCTATAATCAAATACTGCTGAAAGCATGGATTCTGAAATTCTCTGCTGTGTTTAACTGGCCGAGGAGTGATTGTGGAATTCCTGTGCTTCTACATGGTTTAATAAGTGTTTCTTAACTCTGTTAGTTTTTCATGTTTGTTTTATCATCATTCCGCCATCTAAATTGCAGAAAAGAAGAATAGCTTAGGATTGCTTAACTGCACCTTAGGCTCAATTTCGACAAATTTTCATGTTTTCATCAGGAATAGTTATGAACATGCATACTTAAATGATCTTGTTTACGCTGTTTCTTTCACTTATGAATGATAATTTAGGAATTCTTAACTGCTCCTAGATAACCATTCTTTCACTTCCCCTCCCTGTCAGTTTTGATGAAAGATTCTTAATTTCCTTTCATCCCTGACCATCATTCCATCCTTTCAGCACATTGATAATTGTCTCATGTGTAGCTATCCCGCTCCACAATCCTCTTGTGACCAAGAAAACGCAACAACAAGCCTTAATCCATGACTCCATGCCCAATGGTTTGAAACTTATCACACCTTACCTTGCCTCTCTTCTTGGAATTTTCTACCTGGCATACATCTTCCATCCAAACAAAAAAATCAAAACCCCTGAACCCAACAACTAGCCTAAAATCATTATCAACAAAGTTAAATCATTAAGAGAGAGCCCTCTCCAATTGCAGGTGGGCTAGAACCTGCAATCTAAATATTGGTTTGTGGTTACCTCGGCCGTATCCCTATAGGAGCCTAGGGACAACCTGAGTGATAACATAATGGCGACTCTGCTCGGGAACTCCTCAGATAATCTCACTAAACCAGTCTGCAGCTCCACAGAGGAAGAAACCAACCTTTGAAAGTCTCGGTCGACCTGTGTTCTTAGAAAGATTTCCCAAAAAACAGATTAGAAGCTGGCTCCTAAAAAGCAAGCGCGTCATACACGATCAAACCCTGATCCTAATCGCCCAGCTACTTTTGAAAATCTTAATTTAATCCCTAAGATCATTAGAAAACAAAAGCAACAAGAAGATCCAACTGCTACGAGTCCTGAAACAGTTCAGCCAAGCGGTGTTCCACCCCCTGTCAAAGTTCTATTTCGGTCAACACCAAGTTCCCCTGGTTCATCACCCCCTTCTCCAAGTAGCTCTTCTACACCTCCATCCTATACCCCTACTACCACTACCACTACTACTCCTTCTATCCCGGTTGTTCCTCTTATCCCAGTTGCCCCAGTTTTTCTGCTTATCCCCATTAACATGGCTAATAGATATGCACCCTTATAGCTGCCTGCTAATCCCGGGGCTATGCCTTAGGACTACCAGACAAAAATTACCTATTTTGATGGCACAAACTCCTGCACCACCCTACAGCATACAAAGAAAATGCAAGATTACTTCTAGAGTTATGAAATTGATGATGACAGCGTGAGAATGAAGATTTTTGTTCAAAGTTTGACCGGTGATATCAGAACTTGGTTTAGGGCACTTACACCCAATTCCATATTAAACCCTGAAGCCTTATACCAGACATTTATTAACAGATGGGAGAAAAAGAAAGATCCCCTACACATACTATTTGAGTATGATACTATCAAAAGAGGACCTCAGGAAATGGTTTTGGATTACTGTTGCAGGTAAAATGTTTACAAGCATTACCCAAATTTAAGACCTCACCTGATCTCACTTGTACAATTCCCTGATGGCTTTTGCCTGAGATGGCATATCAGTTAAGGAAAGAGCCCCTCAAAGCCTTGCAGAAATGCAAGATGTTGTGTTGTGTGGAGCAAAAGAAAGGCCAAAGAAACAGAGCCAGGAACTGAGAGAAGAACACCTTCAAGAAGAACCCTCAGCCTTCGATCAGAAGCTAGATGCTATTATCAGTGGCATCCACAGGCTGGGAGACAGAGTAGACAATATTGAGAGGAAAACTTCATGGGAAGGCCAGCAGCCCAATGCCATAAGGAACCCGAACTTCAGAAAAACTCAAAACACAAATGCTGGAAGGGCCAGTCCCGATCATGATATTAGGCCTCCTTTCCAAGAAAACTATGCGGAGGCATCTACATCCAGTGAGCCCACAGATGGGACTCATATGAACTTGATAGATTCGGAAAATGAACATCAAATCTTTCTTATTGAAGAGGACCGAGAATACCCTGATGTAAAACAATTTCACACCAAGTCGGGAGAGTCTTTCGATTTCAAACAAGGCTATGATACTACTGTGTATGAGGTACACAAACAATACAAATTGAGAACAAGGACCATTGATGTCCCCACATCTAGCAGAACAAAAGATAGCAAACAACCCAACAAAATTAAAGGAAATGACACCATAACTCAACCAGCTGATAGCTCTGTCCCAAACCCGCAGCAGGTAATTGTGGAGGATATAATAGACACACAGCCTCCTATTGATCGGCCTCTACCTCCTTCCTCCCCAAAAGAAAATCTGAACGACACTCTAAAAAATCCTCCCAAAGCAGAAATACCACAAACTGTCATTCATCATAACATTGACATTCCAAAAGAAAACATAGAGAGTGTGCCTGAAAAAGAGAAATTTGTCGCTATCAACGCCAAGAACCCATTGGATAAACCATTTAGTTTAGAAGCAGAGATTGAAAAACTCAAGATATCCATTCCCCTCTCAGAACTTGCCAAACATGATGTATATAAGCAACAAATTCAAAGGTCACTTCAACTACCAGAGGTCAGGGATGATGTAAACGTTTTAGACGATGCCCCTGAGCTGCTGTTTGGTCCAGAAGTTAACGGAAAATCAACATATGGACCTGTTCCACCTTTTTATGTCAGTCTGCACATACATGACAAAATATTGCATAATGCATGGTGACTCAGGTGCTCACTAACCTTATGCCAAAGCTGTAATGGAAAAGGTTGAACTTGATGTCACAAGACCATACAAAATCTATTTCCTTTGACTCAACTCAAGTCAATTTTAGGCTTGATTAAAGACCTTTGTGTGTCTCTAGTCCAATTCCCCAACAAGACAATCCTGATGGACGTAGTAGTTGCTGACATTCCCACAAAGTATGGCATGCTCCTATCTAGATCATGGGGAGCAAAATTGCAAGGATCCCTTCAACTCGACCTCTCTTTGGGCAACCAAAGAGACTGTATAGAGAAACATTAATAAAGTATGTGGTAAGCAGTGAGGAAAAGCCCCAAAATTTTCCAATTTACTCAATCCATTCCGATATGGATTCTTTCATTTTATTTAATGATAACACCAGCCCTCCAACTGATGATAAGCCATTAGCCTTAGAACAAGAAACATACATCAATGAGGAATCAGTTGCCAATACCCATGAAATTGTCACAACACTCAAGGCAACCAAAAAACAGCAAGAAGAACATTCTAAAACAGAAATTGTAAGTCTGCCCAGGTCTCAAAAAACTAAAACTCTCAATACAAAACTCAAACAAGAAATCACATGGTATTTAGAGTTTGATGGTTTTGTCAACAAGTTAGGAGCAGGGGCAGGAGTATGGATTTATAATACACAAGATAGTCACGCTGAAGGCCATGCCTATAGACTCAATTTCAGATGTACAAACAACATGGCAGAGTATGAAGCTCTTCTCTTAGGCCTTAAACTGCTCAAAGTCCTAGGAGCTACAAAAGTCTCCATCCTAGGTGACTCCGACTTGATTATACAACAAATGAAAGGTAACTTTGTTACTAATGGCAGTAGAATGAGAGCTTACAGGGTTGCTGCCACCAAAATACTCAATTCTTTCAGTGAATTCAAGCTTGCCAAAATTTCAAGAGATCATAATATTCATGCCCACAGTCTAGCAACTTTTGCTAGCACATGCAAGCTTCCCTTTGAACCAAATCACCATTTCACCGCTGAAATAAAACACAGACCTTCGGTCCCTAACAATGTTAAGGATTGGCATGTATTTCAAAATGATTCCCAGATTAACAATTTCCTAACTCTTGAGGGCGAATTTTCCAACACAAACATTGACATGGATGCCATGAACGATTCCCAACATCTAACAAAAGAAAATCAGCAGGCTCTAACAGCTGCAACAGCTAAACAAATCCTTAACCCAACTGTGTTTAACAACAAAAACATAGAGAAGTTGAAACAAATGTGTTTAGAGGAAACAACCAAAGCAGAGGATGAGTTTATTGATCTAAAGAGTAATTTTCTACCTGTCGGCCTTAATCCATTAGAAGACATGTTTGATGACAATGATGTGCCCAAAAAGCCAAAAATGGAGCCTCTGAATGCTGTTATAGAAGAACACAACATAGGAACAACAGAGTAGCCTAGAATGATTAAGTTGTCCAAAAATCTGCCCCCTGATCAAAAACCGAAATACGTGGATTTGTTCAAAGAATTCCAAGATGTATTTGCCTGGAGTTATGAGGACTTGAAGTCCTATGACACCTCAGTGATCCAACATACCATTCCCTTAAAACCAAATCAAAAACCGTTCAAACAAAAACTTAGAAGAATCAACCCCATGCTTCTTCCCCTTATTGAAAAAGAAATAAAGAGAATGTTTGAAGCAGGTATCATTGCACCAATCAGATTCTCTGAATGAGTATCTAATTTAGTTTCCACTAGAAAAAAATAGGAGAGATAAGACTGTGTGTAGACTTGAGAAATTTAAACCAGGTCTCTCTAAAAGACCACTACCCTTTGCCCAAAATGGACCATATCTTACAAAGAGTAGTGGGTTCCTCTAGAATTTCTTTACTAGATGGATTTTTAGGATTTAATCAGATACTTGTTCACCCGGACAACCAAGACAAGACAGCCTTTACCACACCATGGGGAACATTTAAGTACATTAAAATGCCTTTCGGGTTGAAAAACGCCGGTGCTACCTTTCAAAGGGCAATGGATATTGCATTTGCCAAGGAGATACATGATTTCCTTGTTGTTTACCTTGATGATCTAACCCCATTCTCCAAATCTGACCAACAACACCTTAAGCACTTAAGGCAAATTTTCATGACATGCAGGAAATATGGCATTTCCTTGAATCCCAAGAAGTCCCTGTTTGCCCTTGAGGAAGGAAAGCTTCTAGGCCATATCATATCAAAAGATGGGATTAGAATTGACCCTGAAAGAATTCAAGATATCCTCCAAATCCCCTATCCAAGAAACATAAAAGAATTGCAAGCGTTCCTTGGAAAGATCAATTTCCTAAGGAGATTTATCCCAAACCTAGCTGAGCTAATAAGGCTATTGAGCAACATGTTGAAGAAGGATGACAAGGTAAAATTGTCTCTTGAGACCAAGCAAGCCTTTGAGAGTATAAAAACTGCCTTGACTCAAATGCCTGTCCTAACTAGTCCACAATTCGACAAAGATTTTATCATTTTTTCCTTTGCATCTGAGCACACTATAGCCGTTGTCCTATTGCAAAAAGATGATCAAGGTAATGAAAAGCCAATTGCTCTCTTTAGCCGAGCTTTGAGAGATGCACCCTTGAAATATCAGATTATGGAAAAGCGGGCTTATGCCCTGGTCAAAGCCATCAAAGATTTCAGAATTTACATCTTATACTCCCACGTGATTGCCTATGTCCCTAACTCTGTTGTAAAGGATATATTAACTCAAGAGGGACTAGAAGGCAAAAGAGGCAAGTGGATTGCCAACATTTTTGAATACGACATTGAAATAAAACCTACCAAGCTGATAAAAGGACAAGGTTTAGCCAAAACTAATGTCCGAAACAAACTTCCAAGCCTTAGACATTAATCAACTAGACAATGAACCGGAGCTGGCGACTCCACAGATCAGTGAAACCTTTTTGCAATCCCCATGGTATGCTGATATTTGCTTTGTATTGTTAAACTTGTGCGCTCCCCCAGGATTGTCCAGAACCAAGAAAAGATTTTTAAGGATGAAATCCTCAAAGTTTTATGTCATAGATGGTGCTTTGTTTTGGAAAAATCATGATGGTATTTTTCTTAATTGTTTGACTATGAATGAAACTAACAATATCATGAAATAATTCCATGTAGGGGACTGTGGATGACACTTGTATTGGAAGTCCACTGATGACAAGATTTTAAGGGTTGGTTATTATTGGCCAACTCTTTTTGCATATGTCAAGAAGTTTGTTGTTTCATGTCACAAATGCCAAATCTTTGAAGGAAAGAGAAAATTACTGCCCTTACCCCTTAAGTCCATTTCAACCGAGAAACCTTTTCAACAATGGGGTCTCGACTTCATTGGAGAAATTCATCCCTCTTCCTCAGGCCAACACAAGTGGATTTTGAAAGCGACTGATTATTTCACTAAGTGGATTGAGTCCATTCCATGTAGACAAGCCAATGACTCCACCATTATCCAATTCCTTGAGAGCAATATCCTTTCCAGATTTGGCTGCCCTGAGAAAATCATCACTGACAACACTGATGCCTTCAAATCCAAAAAGATCATCAATTTCTGCCATAAATACCACATTACCTTGGGACACTCCACAACTTACTGTCCTCAAGGTAATGGCTTGGCCGAATCATCCAACAAAAGCCTCATCAACATCATAAAGAAATTGCTGGAGGAAAACAAAAAGAACTGGCATGGGAAGCTCACAAATGCTCTGTGGGCAGACAGAATTTCCACCAAGAAATCCATTGGGATGAGCCCTTATGAATTATTATATGGCATGGAAGCCAAATTTCCTTCATCTTTGGGCATTCCCATTATTAAACTGTTGCAGGAAATTCAGGTTGAACCAAATGACATGCAGAGAAGAATTAATCAAACCATTCATCTTCAGCAAACCAGAGAGCAAGTCTACGACAGAGCCTAGATGCTGCAAGAAAAACTCAAAAGGATGTTTGATAAGAAGACTAAAGCAAAAGATTTCTGGGTCGGCAGCAAAGTTCTAAGATGGGACTCACGAAGAGAGGACAAGGGCAAACATGCAAAATTCGATTTTCTGTGGAAAGGTCCATATATTATCAGCACTGTGCAAGGCAATAATACATATTTTCTCAGATCTCTAGATGGCAGCACAGTTGAAGAAGGCCCTGTCAATGGCCGAATGCTAAAGCACTACACTGATCCTTTTGATTAAGAAGAACATGCGGTGTTATTTTCTGTACATAGAATGTTTGTATATATCATCACTTTGATTTTATTTCGTAAGAATCCATGATGCTAAAGCACGCAGAAGAAAGCAGACAATGCTTTACAATTTAATAGCAAAACAATTAAAGGAAAGTGTTGTTACCAGTCCAAAAGTTCAAATCAATCCAACAGTCAGCACTAAGAAGTTCAAAGCACAGCAATAAAAGAAGAATCAAGGCAATCTGACCTGTTGTTCTTGGCTTCTCACAAGGAAAAGCCATCCCCAAGTGGAGCCACTGTTAGCCTCCTGTTGCAGCAGGTTACTCATATTTCATGATTGACATTTTTACAGGCCAAATATGTCATACTTTGCATGCTGCAATGCTCCATATTTGCTAAACAGTCACCAAGGAAAGAATGCTACTCAAAATTCATCTACTGCATTCCAATTTTGAAGAGTCATTCTAGTTTTGTAGAATTTTTAGCTAAAGGGAGGTCCAAACAGCTTAATCTTGGTCTCCCTAGGTTTCAATTTCCTGTTTTAGAATATAGAGAATGAAAATCTGTCCAAACGGCTTAATCTTGGCAGATTCTTAGATAGGTAGAGAAACAAAGGAGCCCAACTGCTTAATCTCAGCCCTTAGAAGAAATAAGGGTAGCTTGTAGATAAGAAGGCATAAAAAGAAAAAATTGAAATGCTGGGTCTGCAATTCTAAATGCACCCAAACCAAAAGAAGAAAAAGTTTTGAGGTTGCAGAATCTTGATTTCTATTCATTTCCATGTTTCTAAAGTATCATCTCTACTCAGGTCGCAGTCATCAGACACTTTCATATGGAGGAGCTTAAATCAGACATAACTAACTTCCCTTTCTTCCTCTTCCCTAAATCATTGACTAATTTCCCCAAAAGAGGTCAAGATCTGCTTGATATCTCTTAGTTTCATCATTTTCCATGTCATTAACCTTGGTGAAGATTCTGCTTCATCAAGGAGGTCCATACTTTCCTATAAGGTTCCATCTCCCCTTTGAAGCTAAGATCTCTCAAACTTAGCGCTTCTGGTCATCTCCATAAAACTACTGACAAAATTATATTTAACTCCCTATATTTTCCCCATCCCCTACTAAAACTATGTAAATAATCCCCTTATGTAAATATCCCCTCCCCCTGGTTGAAATATAACCATAAGTACTTCTCTGGGAATTACTAAGTCACCTGGACTTTAGTAAGAATCCTCCTTCTGCATAAATTTCCATTCCCAGGTGTTTGGACCCCTTCCAAAACACAAAGTATACCCTTTCTAAATGCAACCCCCCCCGCGCATTTTCTTTGGGATTTATTAACATTTGGCTAGTAAATAAACCAAGCGCCGAAACCCATTTAACCCATAACCTAAAGTTCTAAACCCATTGCGCCGTGAAAAAGTTAAACCTTTAACGCGCACGCTCTTTTGTTAAACTCCGTGCATCTCCATTCCCCGTCCACTGTCGGATCGCCCCCCCCAGACCCGATGGCCCTTGTTCACATCGAGCGCCCTATTGTTGTGGTAGGTTACCACCCGATGTCCGAAGGTTTTACCGTCGTACACCGGGACAGGTGGCAGCCTCCCGTTGCATCGGGCCGCCCCTAACAGAAACCACCTCCGTACCAAAGGTGGTCCGATGCACAGGCCAAAATTTCCCTCCCCTCACATAACAAGAGCGCCACCTCACCCTGCCACATTGCCTCCACATCACCTCACACTGCCTGCGCCTGGCCCACGTCACTCTGCCACGTGTCTCTGCCACGTCACCCCGTCGTACTGCCACGTCACCTTGATGATGTCAGCATGCTGACGTCATATCCGTACCAGAGGACCCCACTGCTGACATTATCATGCTGACGTCATCCGCCATACAGCTGACGTCAGCAGCCAAAAAACGGAAATTTGCACAAGCGCGAAAGTCGAGCTTCAGAGCTCCGGAATGAGAAACAGAGGCAGTTTTCGATGTGCGATTAGCGCATCGCTACGATAAATGAGCCATATTGGAGAATCTTTAGGGAATCTTTTGATTCCTTGGCCCTTTTTGCATCGAAAAGGCCCGAAAATGCCCGATTTTGCCAAATTAAACGAATTTAAAGATAGAGAGAGACTAGGAACAGAGATTAAAGAGTATCAAATCAAATATGCAGACAAAAAGCACGTCAAAGAGTATCAGGAAGCGGCGAAGACCATAAATGTAGCGGCAAAGTGTATCAGAGGAGATTTTTGCAGGGCTCGAGGCAAATCCAACATTAAAACGAAAGCTCTGAAAGTCAAGAAACAATTGAAGACGCATTGAAGGCTCACCAGCACAAATGACTGCACATTAAACTCACAGAAGATCAGTGGACCAGAACTCAATGCACAGTTATGATAGAACCACTACACCAAGTCACACAGGACACCTCATCAACTCAACTTGATTCAGTTGCCTCTGGTGCAGCCCAAAGGACTTACTTGCATTTAATTCCAGCAACAATTAGGTTTTTAGAAAAAGCTTTTCCTGTAGACCTATTTAGGTCAATTGTAATAAATGACTTCAGATATTTTTCTTATATATACCACCCTGAAAAATGGAGTAGGGGTTGGTTGGTCGATTAGTTGCTTGATCTTTGGTATTTCGATATCCTCCTCAAGTAGAGACTTGCACTGTAACTGTCATACTTTCTATAATCAAAGACTGTTGAAAGCATGGATTTTGAAATCGTCTGCTGTGTTTAATTGGCCGAGGAGTGATTGTGGAATTCATGTGCTCCTACATGGTTCAATAAGTGTTTCTTAACTCTGTTAGTTTTTCATGTTTGTTTTATCATAATTCCGCCATCTAAATTGTAGAAAAGAAGAATAGCTTAGGATATTCTTAACTGCACCTTAGGCTCAATTTCTACAATTTTTCATGTTTTCATCAGGAATAGTTATGAACATGCATACTTAAATGATCTTGTTTACGCTGTTTCTTTCACTTATGAATGATAATTTAGGAATTCTTAAGTGCTCCTAGATAACCATTCTTTCACTTCTCCTCCCTGTCAGTTTTGATGAAAGATTCTTAATTGCCTTTCATCCCTGACCATCATTCCATTCTTTCAGCAAATTGATAATTGTCTCATGTGTAGCTATCCCGCTCCACAATCCTCTTGTGACCAAGAAAACACAACAACAAGCCTTAATCCATGACTCCATGCCCAATGGTTTGAAACTTATCAGACCTTACCTTGCCTCTCTACTTGGAATTTTCTACCTGGCATACATCTTCCATCCAAACAAAAAATCAAAACCCCTGAACCCGACAACTAGCCTAAAATCATTATCAACAAAGTTAAATCATTAAGAGAGAGCCCTCTCTGATTGCAGGTGGGCTAGAACCTGCAATCCAAAGATTGGTTTGTGGTTACCTCGGCCGTATCCCTACAGGAGCCTAGGGACAACCTGAGTGATAACAGAATAGACACAAAATTCAAATTGGAAATTTTTGGTTCTCCTTTCGAGGGTTCTTCTCATTTTTCACTTATCCTTTTCTTTATCTTCTTCTTGTCCTTATAATCGAACTTGATAATATTCTTTTCAAATGAGGTCGAATGCCTTCTTATAAATCGACTTCTAGGGAGCCTTAATGAGACTGACTTGTCATCTTGCAAGATGACTTGGACTTGGAGGAGGACTATGACATTTTTGACTCCAAATAGATTCTTTTTACATGATACAAGATGCCCAATAGGGTTTATTACATATTATGATGACACTTTTGACTCTTTGACTCTAACAAAAACCTAGAAGCACACGATGGGTATTTTACCTAAAATAAATTGATCTCAAACATGAAACCCATGCTAAAAATAATAATAATACATTTTTTCTTATCTTTAAAGTACATCAAATCAAGATTACATTAGAAATTATGAAGACCGAACCTAGTTACATATTTCAACACTCCCTCTTAACTAGGGAGATATTCATAATACATACAAGGTAGATGGACATTCTCATACTGAAGAATTCACCTAAGAAGAGTCAGATTGGTAAGCCATTTCATAAGCTATCTTCTCAGCTTATATCAGTGCATCTCATCATATTAACCAACATTGTCATATAGCAAGGCCTTGACTAACTGCTCTCTCTCTCCACTAGACTAGAGCACAATGTTGGGGAGACAAATGATTTATAGACACTTTGATCATTGTCTCTCAAGGGACATACCCCATCCAGATGTTCACAAGGTATGTCCTTTTAGGACCATTCGCATCTTGGATTTTCACATTCTCATGGAATTTCCTTTTTGACTTCTCTTGCTTATTGGATGCCCTACCTTATTCTCAAAGAGTATCTATATCAGTCTCATATGCTTACCTAATCCTCCATTCTTTCTTCATAATGTGATCACAAGAATGATGTGTCTATCTCTCCCTCTCAACTAGGAAGGATCTACTCATTTCTATGTAAGGAATATACTCAAGCTCCCTCTTACCTAGGGAATTGTTAAAAACAATAATTATTTTCTCCTCGGTGGATATCGTGGTAATATCAAAGGCTTGTAGGGATCCTTATTTATACATCATGTTATCGAAGAAATTCAACTTCCTCATCATGGAGCCATATTCTTCTTCCTCGCAGGGATTCAACCATTTTCTACATCACTTCCCTTCAACAAAACATAGTGTTGAACCAATAGTCATGTCATCTTCTTTTCATAGGGAAGTGACCTTCTTCGTCATCACCTGGCTATACTTCATATTTCTACGTCTTCCAAGTAATGTTTCTTTCATAGTTTTCCATCCAACTCTATGTGTACTAGTTGTAGGTGAATTTATACAACCCTCTTCTGGTAGCCCTGTTCCAACCCAACTAGATGCTTGCTTTCAAAAATAAAAATGAACTTCAAAAATATGACTACCTCTTCACTATGGACTTTCGTCATGACTTCTTCTCCATCTCTAAGATATTTACTATCAAGGTTCTCCTTCTTCATTATATCAGGGTATGCATACCTTCTCCATGGATATGTCATAGTTAATCCTATTGGATGTTTATTACTCATCTCATCTCAAGTGGCTCTAGATACATCCTTATGAACTCTTCTTCCAGCTTCGTCATATATTGCTTCTTTGGGATCTCTATACATAGCTCCTCTTGCATAGTAACAATTGCTTTCAACCACCTCATATTCTTCCTGAGGTCATGTAATGTTTATTTTATCTTGTCATTATGTAGAAGAGTTCAAGGTATATTATATTTATGACTTCATGTATCATTCATAAGGAAGAGTCCCTTCTTCTTCAATCATGCTCGTGAGACATAGAATTCTATCTGTAAATAAGTGGTGACATAACTTTATCCATCTATCAAAGTTAACAAATATATGCATACCTCTTCCTTCATATGATTATCTAGGCTTCCTTAAAAAGCTTTCATTTCCTTGCTTGAAGATGAAAATGCTTGAGATTGTTCTTGTGGAGGTTTGGACATAGAGCCCTTGACATATTCAATAACTTCATTTTCTATGAGAATAAAATCTTCTATCTTCTTCCATGCAAGGTAGTTCAATGTCCCAACAAGTTTATTGTTCTCCTTGCATATATAGGTTATTAGGTTTGTAGATTGAGACATAAGTATAAAGTACTTACTTTATAAATGAAGATTCCTCCTTGATGGTGTCTTCCACTAGATGCTTCTCTAATGATCATGTCTTCCACTAGATGAAATTTATAAGGATGAATGATCTTCCTTCTTTAGAATGGAAATGATACTTCTTCAAGGAAAGGGGAGATGTCTTTCTTCAAAGATGCTTGAGGTGTGATCCTTTCCTCAATGTGAGGGAGATCACTTTGATTTTGATGATGAAGTGTTCTTCTTGATTCCTTTGGTTGATGATTGTAGAATGTGGAGGCTTCCAAGAATACTTCAAGTGTGTAGAGTTCTTCTTTATTTGAATGAAGGTAGGTTCCTTGAGGTCTTCTTCTTTTTTCAAGAGTTCTTCCTTTAAAATCGTATAGTCTTTCTAATGTGTTGACTAGTCCTCCTTGATGCTCTACTACTTGTGTTAGGCCCTTATGTATCCTTCTTCAATTGAGTGATATTCAAGCTACCTCTTCTTGTCACTTTATCTCTGATACCATGTTCACAAATCTAGGGCAGAGAGATTAGGGTGTTTTCTCCTTACTTTTATAACTACTTGTGATGTTCTTTACTTAAACTTGATGTACTTGTAATTATCTTCTTCTTCATTGATTATTATAGTTTTCTTATCATTAAGAAACTACCAAACTATGAAGATGAATAGAACAAGAGGACACAATATATAGGCTGCTATGCAGGACCAAAACCTCTCCTAAAGAGGAAAACCCACAATAATTCTTGTCTTCTTATAGAATCTTCAAATGACGAATTCCAAGACCTATAGACCCAAGACAAAGACACTTGTAAGACCAGGTCAACCTTTCCTTTGATGAGCTTGTACTTCACAAAGTCAACACAAGTCAAACACTTATTCTTTTACACAACTTTGACCCCTACAAAAAATTTCGACTTCTTTAGCAAGTCTGCAACTCTTCAGCCCTCCTACAACAGTTGTAATTTCGCACGTGTGGGTGACAAAGGTTGAATTTTGACTTTCTCTCTCCACTTAGGGTGGCTATTTCTACTTAGAAACTCAACTTCCAAATTGATCCTCTTTGAACCAGAAAATTTGGCCTTTTGTGATGACTTCCATTTCATTCTTTGTTGCAACATAATGATGCCCTCATTCCTTCGCGCATGTGAGAGGAGAGATGCAAAATTTCGATTGGAAAAATTTGGTTCTTCTTTCTAGGGTTCTTCTCCTTTTCGCTTGAACTTTTTTTAATCTTCTTCTTGTCCTTATAATTGAACTTGATAGTATTCTCTTCAAATGAGGTTAAATTATTCTTATATATATGCTTCTAGGGAGCCCTAATGAGGGCAACATCACCACTCTACATCGACTTGTCTTCTTGTAGGCTGACTTGGTCTCAGAGGAGGACTATGACACTTTTGAATCTAAATAAATTATTTTTACATGATACAAGATTCCCGATAGGGTATATTACATATTACAATGACTCTTTTGACTCTTTGACTCTACGAAAAAAACCTAGAAGCACACAATGGGTGCTTGACCTAAATAAATTGACCTTGAGAATGAAACTCGTGCTAAAAATAATAATAATAAATTTTCTTTTCTCTTTACATCAAGTAAATAAAATCAATATTACATTAGACATTATGAAGACTGAACTTAGCTACATATTTCAACACCAATAAAATAATGATATAATAGTTGTGAAACTATATGCTAAGTATTAAAAGAGAATATTAAAACAATAACCTTTGCAAGTAGTTAATGATTTTAAAATATTAACATAATATCTTTCAAACTAATTATTTTGTCATATCTAAACTATCATATATGTGCGACTACATTATCTACAAAGGTTCGAAGGAAGCAACATTAATACATTGTGTGGAGTGTGGAGGTGTCGAGGAAGCTTTCTTCGTAC
>APFE030619195.1:0-21584 GCA_000404065.3 Pinus taeda
TGGAGTCAAATGGGTTTATAAGACCAAGTGCAATGCTGAAGGCAAAATTGAAAGACACAAGGCAAGGCTGGTTGTCAAAGGGTACAAGCAACAGTGTGGGAGAGATTATGAGGAAACTTCCGCACCGGTTGCAAGAATGGAAACCGTGAGAGCAGTGTTGTCCATAGCAGCACAAAACAAGTGGAAAGTTTACCAAATGGATGTGAAGCCAGCGTTTCTGAATGGAGTATTAATGGAAGAGGTTTACATTGAACAACCTCTAGGCTATGAGATAAAAGGCCAAGAGCACAAAGTGTGCAAATTGAAGAAAGCTCTTTATGGGCTGAAGCAAGCGCCAAGAGCATGGTACAGTAGGATAGATTCCTATCTACTGGAAAATGGATTTGAAAATTGTGAGGGAGAACCCACCGTCTACATCAAAGAAAAGGATGGTAAATTGCTAATTGTTGTGTTATATGTTGATGAAGTGATTTTTACAGGCAATGATGTTTGTCTCATTGAAAATTTCAAAACAGTCATGAAAGAGGAATTTGAAATGACTGACATGGGTTTGCTGAGATACTTCTTAGGAATAGAAGTAGATCAAAATAAAAATGGAATTTTTATCTCACAGGCAAAATATGTAAATGAAGTGTTGGGTAGATTTAATATGCAAGAGTGCAAGGGAGCAATCACTCCCACAGTAATGGGATTAAAACTTAGCAAAGAGGACAACAACAAGGATTTTGGTCCTAGCTTGTACAAGAGTATAGTTGGCAGCCTTATGTATTTAACTGCAACTAGACTTGACATAATGTTCGCTGTTAGTTTAATTTCCAGATTCATGGAGAGGCCAAAAGAATCACATTGACAGGCAGCAAAAAGAATTCTGAGGTATGTCAAAGGTACTAAAAGGTTTGGCATCTTATATACTGTCTCAGAATGTTCAGATTTAGTTGGATACACTGATAGTGATTGGGCTGGAAGTGTAGATGATCGGAAAAGCACTTCTGGTTATGTTTTTCACATGGGGTCAGGAGCCATTTCATGGGCTTCTAAGAAGCAGTCCATAGTAGCATTGTCTACAGCAGAGGCAGAATATGTGGCAGCTACAGCAGCAGCATGTCAAGCAGTTTGTATGAGAAGGATGTTGAGGAGCTTAGGCCAAGAGCAGGCAAAAGCAACAGTGATTTTTTGTGACAATAGCTCAGCTATTGCATTAACAAAGAATTCAGTGTTTCATAAGAGAACGAAACACATTGACACAAGATTTCATTACATCAGGAAATTGGTGAGCAATGGAGAAATTGTCTTAGAACATTGCAAGACTCAGGAACAGGTAGCAGACATTCTGACAAAGCCATTGGATCAGAAAAGCTTTGAATTTTTGAGAAAATGTTTGGGTATGACTGAATGCCCAACAACTGAAATTAAAGGGGAGTGTTGAAACTGTAATTTCACCTGCGCGCATTTATTGCAGTGTTGTTCCGAAAAACCACTTTAGAAAACCGTCAGTTCATTTCGCACCACCTTTCAGCAAAAGTTGTATTTGTCAGAGGGCCTCCGAACACCCCGACTTGCTGCCACACGTCCAGTGTACAACACCAATACTGCCCATTCCCCGGACATTAAACATCATTTGGGTTGTGTGGCTGTAGGACCCGAATTGTGTCCGATCAAGTCAATGGACCAGGATCATTTTCAACCTGCCAGAACATTAGTTTTTGTTTTTACCGCACGTTTCATTTAATGCATTTAATACTTTGTCATAGTCGTAGGTAAAATATTTAAAGTTTTCATACGGCATGTATTTTGTTGTTAACCCATATATATTGTGTATGCGTTGACTTTATATTGTAATTTGCACATGGGAGAAGAACAAATTGGTTCGTGGCAGTGAATAGAAAACTAAGAAAGAAGAGGGCTCGTGGATGCAAAGGAAATAACAAGAAAATCAATGCACAGCAGTGCAAATTTTTGAGGAGTATATGCATTGAAATGCATAATTAAATGTATGGTGTGGAGCAGCAACATAAATGAAAACTTTGTTTAAATGCGATGTGAAAAACCAGCAAGGCATGTAAGAAATTCTTCTTGGGTGAATGTGAATGTTTTTTTTACAGCAGTAAATCAATGTAAGAATTTTTATTCTACAGCAGTAAATGTAAAAACATTTCACATAGCAGTGAATGAAGATTTTACACAGCAGTGTAAAAATCATTTGTAAAAGAGGCTGGGTAATTTTGTTTTTGGTGAAAGTTCTTGGTAAATCCCCCTCTGAAAAAGAAGAAGAAATATGTATCAGGATTTTTATTAATGAATATAAAGGTTTTATTGGTGTGAAAAATCTCTATTCTCAGAAATTTTATTTGCTTCGCTGTGCAAAAGATCCTGAGGAGAAAAAGAGAGCATTGCTATGTATTGAGTTAATTTTTGTTTTTGGGATTTTACCAGAAAAATCCCCAACAGTGGTATCAGAGCCAGGTTCAGGCTCTTTGAGGGTGATAAAGAAACTGAAGGAAGGTTCCTTTTGTTGCAGCAGTAAATCTTCTCCAGCAAAGTGAAGTCTCAGTGAAAAGGATTCAGGTATTCTTCAAAGTTTTTTTTGTGTTACTGCTGAAGAAACAGTCAGTATTTTAAACACACAGTCAAGGATTTAGAAGTATAGTTAAAGAGTGCTAGAATGGCCAGCACCAACACCAACATGAGTATGTTTAATCCTCAATTCCCACAGTTCAATAGGAAAAACTATGACTATTGGGCAATAACCATGAGAGCCTTATTTGCCTGTCAAGATTTATGGGAATTAGTTCAAGATGGTTTTGAAGAACCAGCAGATGAAAATGAGTTTAATAGATTAACTCAGGCAGAGAAAGATCTATTAAAGATCAATAGGAAGAAGGATTCAAAAGCCCTTGTATTTTTGTATCAAGCAGTGGACTAGAGTGTGTTTCCAAGGATAGTAGAAGCTAAGACATCCAAAGAAGCATGGAAAACTCTCAAAACAACCTATCAAGGCATGGAGAAAGTGAAGACAACAAAACTATAGTTGCTGAAGAGAGATTTTGAGAATCTGAACATGAAAGAGTCAGACAATATTGACTCATTCTTCACATATGTGATTGGATTAGTCACACAGATGAGGACTCATGGAGAAGTTCTTGAAGAAAGGAGGATTGTGGAGAAACTATTGAGGGTCCTACCCTTAAAGTTTGATGTGATTGTCACCACCATAGAAGAGACAAATGATCTCTCAAACTTTTCAGTTGATGAACTCCATGCATCACTGATAACACATGAGCAGAGGTTGAGTAGAAATGAAAACTCATCTCTAGAGCAAGCCTTCAAGACCCAGATGTCCTTTGGAAGAGGAAGAGGTCAAGGCAGAGGAAACAAGAGAGGAAGAGGCAGAAGCCAAAACAGAGGTGGAAGGAACAGTCCAGCGAATGCTCAAGGAAGAGGCAGCAATCCAAATCAGAACAAGGCCAAGGCAACAACCAACAAAGAGGACAACATCATGCTCAAGGACAAAGGTATGAAAAATCCAATGTCCAATGTTATTACTGCAAAAAATATGGGCACTATGCCAATTAATGTAGGAAGAAGCAACGTGATATGAGTAATAGACCAAATGCCAATGTCACTAGAGAAAACATCAGTCAAGATAATGTGTTGTTAGCTTGTAACATGGCTGAAACAAACAGTGAAGACTTATGGTTTTTAGACTCAGGTTGCAGCAACCATATGACAGGAAACATAGCCCTATTTTCTGCTTTAGATCAAAATGTGAAATCACAAGTCACACTTGGGACTAATAGCAAAATCTCTGTTATGGGAAAAGGAGAAATAAAAATATTTACAAAGAAGGGTGAAAAGAAAACCATAGCAGATGTCTACTATGTCCCTGGAATGAGATGTAACCTCTTGAGTATTGGACAACTTGTCCATAAGGGGTACAATGTTTACTTTGTGAATGATGTGTGTACTATCATGGATATAGCACCCAGCAAACGATGCATTGCTGAAGTGAAGATGACAAGGAACAGGATGTTCCCTCTCAGGATCAGGGCAGATTTGAAAAACAAAATTGAAATTGCAGCAGTTACCCAAGAGGCCTTCCAAAGCGTGCCAAAGGATGAAAATTGGTTGTGGCACTTGAGATTTGGACATCTCAATTTTGGAGGTCTAAACTTGTTAAGTAGAAAAGGAATGGTGAAAGGATTACCATTGATAGAGAAACCGGACAGCCTATGTGAAGGTTGCATTTTTGGGAAACAACATAGAGAAAATTTTCCATCAGGTAAAAGCATAAGGGCAAAGGCACCCTTAGAGATCATCCACTCAGATTTATGTGGACCGATGCAAGCTGCATCATTAGCAGGCAGCCAATATTTCCTAACATTCATTGATGATTTCACCAGAAAGACTTGGGTCTATTTTCTTAAAAACAAAAGTGAAGTGTTTGAGAAATTCCGAAATTTCAAGGCACTTGTGGAAAACCAAAGCGGGCTGCATATTAAAGTTTTGAGAACTGATAGAGGAGGAGAGTATATCTCCAAGGAATTCCTAAGATTTTGCAGAGAAAATGGAATTCACAAACAAATTACAGCAAGGTACACCCCACAAAAAAATGGAATTGCTGAAAGGAAGAACAGGACCATCATGGATATGGCGAGGAGCATGTTGAAGGCAAAGAATTTGCCAAATGATTATTGGGCTGAAGCTGTAAATTGTGCAACATATATTTTGAATAGGTGTCTTACAAAAGCAGTGATGAAAAGAGTGCTGGAAGAAGCATGGAGTGGGAGAAAGCAAGGAGTCACCCACATGAAAGTTTTTGGATGTGTGGCTTATGCACACATTCCAGATCAGCCAAGGAGGAAGTTGGACAGCAAAGGGGAGAAATGTATTTTCATTGGATACAGTGAGGAATCCAAAACTTACAGGTTGTATATCCCATCTACTAAGAAGTTTTTTTTCAACAGAGATGTTCAGTTCATTGAGGAGGAAGCTTGGAATGGAAGCATAGAGAAAACAGTGAATGTTAAAAACTGTTTGTCTCATGATGAAGATGATGAGGAGATGGCTGAAATACATCCCCAAACAGCAGCGCCAAAACAATGACAGCAAGAAACACCCTTGAGGAGAAATGAAAGTGTTTCTCCAAGCACACCACAAAATGGAAATTCAAGTGCATTTTCAAGCACTTGCACACCGAATGAAAAAGGTAAAAAATTCAGAAATTTAAGTGATATTTATGATGAAGGAATGAATTCCTTGTTTGCTTTGTATTGTCATGTTGATGACCCTATTCATTTCGAAGAAGCAATTAAAGATAAGAAATGGATAGAAGCTATGGATGAGGAAATAAATGCCATAGAGAGAAACAAAACATGGGAGTTGGTTGAGTTACCAAAAGGTAAAGAAGTCATTGGAGTCAAATGAGTTTATAAGACCAAGTGCAACGCTGAAGGCAAAATTGAAAGACAAAAGGCAAGGCTGGTTGTCAAAGGGTACAAGCAACAGTATGGGAGAGATTATAAGGAAACTTTCGCACCGGTTGCAAGAATGGAAACCGTGAGAGCAGTGTTGTCCATAGCAGCACAAAACAAGTGGAAAGTTTACCAAATGGATGTGAAGTCAGCATTTCTGAATGGAGTATTAATGGAAGAGGTTTACATTGAACAGCCTCTAGGCTATGAGATAAAAGGCCAAGAGTACAAAGTGTGCAAATTGAAGAAAGCTCTTTATGGGCTGAAGCAAGCGCCAAGAGCATGGTACAGTAGGATCGATTCCTATCTACTGGAAAATGGATTTGAAAAGTGTGAGGGAGAACCCACCGTCTACATGAAAGAAAATGATGGTAAATTGCTAATTGTTGTGTTATATGTTGATGATGTGATTTTTACAGGCAATGATGTTTGTCTCATTGAAAATTTCAAAACAGTCATGAAAGAGGAATTTGAAATGTCTGACATGGGTTTACTAAGATACTTCTTAGGAATAGAAGTAGATCAAAATAAAAATGGAATTTTTATCTCACAGGCAAAATATGTAAATGAAGTGTTGGGCAGATTTAATATGCAAGAGTGCAAGGCAGCAATCACTCCCAGAGTAATGGGATTAAAACTCAGCAAAGAGGACAACAGTAAAGATTTTGATCCTAGCTTGTACAAGAGTATAGTTAGCAACCTTATGTATTTAACTGCAACTAGACTTGACATAATGTTTGCTGTTAGTTTAATTTCCAGATTCATTGAGAGGCCAAAAGAAGCACATTGGTAGGCAGCAAAAAGAATTCTGAGGTATGTCAAAGGTACTAAAAGGTTTGTCATCTTATATACTGTCTCAGAATGTTCAGATTTAGTTGGATACACTGATAGTGATTGGGCTGGAAGTGTAGATGATCGGAAAAACACTTCCGGTTATGTTTTTCCCATGGGGTCAGGAGCCATTTCATGGGCTTCTAAGAAGGAGTTCATAGTAGTATTGTCTACAGCGGAGGCACAATATGTGGTAGCTACAGCAGCAGCATGTCAAGTAGTTTGAATGAGAAGGATGTTGAGGAGCTTAGGCCAAGAGCAGGGAAAAGCAACAGTGATTTTTTGTGACAAAAGCTCAGCTATTGCATTATCAAATAATTCAGTGTTTCATAAGAGAACGAAACACATTGACACAAGATTTCATTACATCATGGAATTGGTGAGCAATGGAGAAATTGTCTTAGAACATTGCAGGACTCAGGAACAGGTAGCAGACATTATGACAAAGCCATTGGATCAAAAAAGCTTTGAATTTTTGAAAAAATGATTGGGTATGATTGAATGCCCAGCAGCTGAAATTAAAGGGGAGTGTTGAAACCGTAATTTCACCTGCGCGCATTTATTGCAACGCTGTTCCGGAAAACCACTTTAGAAAATCGCCATTTCATTTCCCACCACCTTTCAGCGAAAGTTGTATTTGTCAAAGGGCCTCCGAACACCCCGACTTGCTGCCACGCGTCCAGTGTACAACACCAATACTGCCCATTCCCCGGACATTAAACATCGTTTGGGTTGTGTGGCTGTAGGACCCGAATTGCGTCCGATCAAGTCAACAGACCAGGATCATTTTCAACCTGCTAGAACATTAGTTTTTGTTTTTACCGCACGTTTCATTTAATGCATTTAATACTTTGTCATAGTCTTAGGTAAAATATTTAAAGTTTTCATACAGCATGTATTTTGTTGTTAACCCATATATTGTGTATGTGTTGACTTTATATTGTAATTTGCACATGGGAGAAGAACACACTGGTTCCCGACAGTGGATAGAAAACTAGAAAAGAAGAGGGCTCGCGGATGCAAAAGAAATAACAAGAAAATCAATGCACAACTGTGCGAATTTTTGAGGAGTATATGCATTGAAATGCATAATTAAATGTATGGTGTGGAGCAGCATAAATGAAAACTTTGTTTAAATGCGTTGTGAAAAACCAGCAAGGCATGTAAGAAATTCTTCTTGGGTGAATGTGAAAGTTTTTTTTACAGCAGTAAATCAATGTAAGAATTTTTATTCTACAGCATTAAATGTAAAAACATTTCACATAGCAGTGAATGAAGATTTTACACAGCAGTGTAAAAATCATTTGTAAAAGAGGCAGGGTAATTTTGTTTTTGGTGAAAGTTCTTGGTAAATCCCTCTGAGAAAGAGGAAGAAATATGTATCAGGCTTTTTGTTAATGAATATAAAGGTTTTATTGGTGTGAAAAATTTCTGTTCTCAGAAATTTTATTTGCTTCCCTGTGCAAAAGATCCTGAAGAGAAAAACAGAACATTGTTATGTATTAAGTTAATTTTTATTTTTAGGATTTTACCAGAAAAATCCCAACACCTCCATGCTCTGCTCGCCATCCTCGGCAAACCAGAGAAAGAAACAGTAAAACATAGTTAGAGCATACTCGAGTTGAAATCAATTAACATATATATTAGCCCAGAACCTTGTAAAATAAAAGAGTAAGCAAGATTGTTGCACACGTTGTTACCTGAAGGATGGTGCCATGCATAAGACCCTCCAGACCCCCTGAAGGAGCAAGCAAACAACTAGAAGCTGGTGGAAACTAGAGAGCACAATCAAAAGGAGAACCATCAGAAGGACGGAACATGAGCACAATTAGATGTAAATACAGCGCTGAGAGCCAGAGTCCCTACCAGGGGCTTGCTACCAGGGTAAAACAAGTTACTAATGCCAAAGAGTCCTCCATGCAAGAGAGTTAAAGGTGAAGCCAAAGATCGTCCAATGAACAAAGTCAAAGAAAACCATCGATGATGCACACTACCCCATACAGTAGTGAATAGTTGGAGGTTAACACGAGCTCTCCATAAGGAAATCCCCTGCAGCTCTTGGGTTGGGGATTACCATGCCAAGTGTTAGAATTAATACACATAAATATGTTGTTCGCCATCGTAATAATGTTAAATGTGATTGTAAATAAAAAATCCAAAATGTATTTTGTAATCTGGAATTATGACAAATACGACCGATTAACATTAATGGTGTAGGCCATCCAATCTCCGAAATAATCAATGCATAAATAATTCAAAATATTACAAAGGTTTGCCATAATAATTGTTTAAGTCACAGTAAATCACATGGTAATGATGCATATATTTTGATAAAGTATTTCGCATGGGACACCTGACGTTAATGTTTTTTTTTTTAAGGGTTAAATTCCCAAACAATTTGGAAATCTGCAACCTATAATAATAGCAGTAGTCTATAACGCGATTTTTTGAAAGTTTTTTCGGCTGATATTTTCGGTCAAAATTCGGCAGCAATTTATTGGAATCCCAAGTTTGATAGTTAGTTTCTGCACAATCAATGGCTCCCAGGGTTTTTCAGGGGGCTGAATCCAAATATGCAGTTAAAAAACCATTTTAACTGCTAAAAATCAAGATTTAACTTCATTTCTTCCGCCGGATTCCGTCACCGGAATCTCCAAAAAGTGGCATTATAGACAACTCCATAATAATATGAAATTATTTATGTTTATTTAAGCTTTTGTATCATTTTTTTAAGAATCTGAAGGTTAAAAAATTCAAATCAAATTTCAAAATATTCTGAAAAATCTCCAATCTACATAAAAATAATAAATAATATTATGCCTTGTAATCGGTACTTCGAACTCAAATACTGATAACTAAACCCCTAACAAACATATTTTCACGAACAATTTCTACTGGTCGATTCTTTGACAGTAATGAATTTCAGATTAACCCTATATAGCCTTGCTGAATAAAGTTCAAGAGAGACGCCTGCACAGCGTGATTCCATCGGCGACTGGGATTTGGGCAATCTCGATGCGGGGATCAGCAGCAAGGACCTTGTTCACTTCCAATATGAAAATTCTCATATTTCTGAACCGTTCGTCCATGTCATCTGTGGGGGGAGCCGCAACGCTTCCTTCCCACAGAGTGTTGTCATACGCAATCACTCCCCCGATCTTTACCAGATCGATCAGCCGCTCGTGGTAGTTCAGATAGTTCCCTTTGTCTGCGTCCACAAACGCAAAATCAAACGATCCGTGCATCCGAACCTGCACAACAACACATGCTCACCCAATTTAGCAGGTTAAAATTTTCATTTTCTAAACTTTGAGATGTAGGGTAGATTTCAAGAATTTTCTCTAAATTTCAGAAATATTTCAGAATGAGAAGTCAATTATGACCTCTCTGATCATTAGAATATTTCCCAAATCTACAATAAACATAAAGATGTACCATCTTACATACATTCTTGACCATTTCATCCAAAAATGGCAGAGCAGGACCTTCTTTGAAGTCAATTTTGTGGGCAACTCCAGCTTTCTCAATGATAGGTCGCCCCATCTCATAAGTCGCTCTATCAGGATCCATGGCTATTATCTGTCACGCCAACTTTCATCAATTAATTCTCCCACCACTAGGAAACATTGGGTTTTGTTGTTGAGATCTTATGATGCAAACATTTCACTCATCATCGGGACACATAACACTCTATTCATCATCTAAAATATATAAATTTTAATGCATATTCAGGAATTGGTTACTGAATGCATTAAGCTAATAAAGGGTTATTCCAGGATTGATGGATGAAAATTTGCACTACAAAACTTCATTTTGAAAAATACTAGTGCGCTTCGAAAAATTCTAAATTACCAGTATGTCCTCTTATTCAGTCAGTCCAATATGATTATTAAAGGACATTAATCATAGTTATAAAATTTTGTATGAAGGGGCCAATAAATATGAATATTTCGCAATTTGATTAGAGTATTAATTAGTTTGATTCAGCCTGAGAGGTCACATGTTCAATTTAATTTCTCTGAAAAGTCATGGTTGGTAGTTTATCCACATGAATTTGTTATTTCGGAGGTATAGGATGTTAAGGGCAGTACTAGTTCATACACAAATAGATAGGTTCGTGCCTATTCAGGAAAAGGAAATGGAAAATAATTATGAAATTGGAAAATTTTTTATTTTTTAATTTGGTTTTTGTTTTCCAGAATGAGAAAGCAGTAAAAGCATAAAAAAACATTAATGAGAGTGAACTAATTAGGTAATAAATGCTTGATTTTCTAAATATATTTTTATTTCAAAAATTCTAAATAAATAAATTTTACTATGTTATAAGAAACAAAAAAAACCAACACAACAACATAATGAGGTAGGAGATTTTACCTTTAAGAAAAAACAAAAAAATCTAAGAAACATGAAACAAAGCATTTTTCATCCACATTCATTGTTCACATCGATGAAATCACTTGTCAATTGTGATTTTCAACTGTCAAGCAAGCAATCCTTTTACTGCCCATTCCTCTGCATCATAAATTTCAATTGGTTCCTTTTACTGCCCATTCCTCTGCATCATAAATTTCAATTGGTTCCTTTTAGTGCCCATTCCTCTGTATCATAATTTTCTATTGATTGTCTCATTCTACGTGACAATATCTTCTGTTAGGTAGCAATGATTATTAACTCTGCATTTTCTGTGAGTTAGCAATGTGTACTCATCAATGGTCATGATTTTATTTGATTGCATTTTTGCTAGACAGCAATGCACTGTTCTTGATCCAATCACATCTCTGAGCATATCCTAGCTGAAATATAAATGATTTGCATATTTTGTGCCAAACATTTGTCATATTGCACTGTACATTGCACACCAATGTCCTTGAAAATCTTCTCGTAATTTAACTGATTTAACAAACTTCATGTTCCAAATATTTTTCAAGAAGTCGATTGGGTTCAGTTGGTAAGGCAGGACTGTTTCATATCCCACCAAGGTTCAAATTTCCAGTGGATATTTTGCTCGCTATATTCCTATGTAATACTCCTAGATTGGGAAAGGCCATATTTGCCCATACAGAAAATAGAGGATCTTATAATAACTCTATAGTAATATTCCCAGATACCTAGAAATCTATGCTCATTGCTGGACTGCATTTATAGATGGCAATGTATGCATCATTATCCTCGTTCACTGAGAAAAGTTACAGTTCGGTTTGTTACAGTATGGCCATTTTCATACCAACGGTTTAGAAATCAGTTCCGTTTTTCTATACGTTTTCTTTGTTCACCTTTTAGTTTTGGTAATTTGGGTTTTGAATACTGATTTCCCAAACTGTGTATAGGGTAGCCCTTTTTTTTTTAAGTTTCTCCGTTTAGAATCACAAGTTTGATAAATTAACTCTTCACAATTAAAATGTCTCTAAGATTTTTAAGTGCACTGAATGAATTTATATATACAGTTTTTAAAATCAATTTAAATAACATAAATCAAAATTTCATTACAGTATTTTTTTTACTAATTCCAACTAAAAATAAACCAAAAACTCCACAAATATCATGCATAAATAACTCCCTTTTCTGTACACCCCAATCTCTATGGTGTTCTTAGCATTCATTAGCTTCAGTAGGAGGCCCAGAAACTGAGCTTCATCAGGAGGAATGGCCATAACGCTCCTGTCACATCATGAAAAAGTGATTTTTAAGTATATAGGTTATTTTGAATTTAGGGCGATTCTAGATTTTAGGAATATTTTAGAATTTGATAATAAGAAAATGTTAAATAATTATTTTTAACTAATTATAATTATAATTATAAATTATAAATTTTAAAATATTTTCGAAATAGCAGATATTTCGAAATCTGCTATTGATATAAATATGTACCATCTTACATACATTCTTGACCATTTCATCCAAAAAGGGCAGAGCAGGGCCTTCTTTGAAGTCAATTTTGTGGGCAACTCCAGCTTTCTCAATGATAGGTCGGCCGATCTCATAAGTCGTTCTATCAAATTATCTGTCACGCCAACTTTCATCAATTAATTCTCCCACCATAGGAAACATTGGGTTTTGTTGTTGAGATCTTATGATGCAAACATCTCATACATCACAAGGACACATAACACTCTATTCATCATCTAAAATATATAAATTTTAATGCATATTCAGGAATTGGTTACTGAATGCATTAAGCTACTAAAGGGTTATTCCACGATTGATGGATGAAAATTTGCACTACAAAACTTCATTTTGAAAAATACTAGTGTGCTTCGAAAAATTCTAAATTACCAGTATGTCCTCTTATTCAGTCAGTCCAATATGATTATTAAAGGGCATTAATCATAGTTACGAAATTTTGTGTGAAGGGGCCAATAAATATGAATATTTCACAATTTGATTAGAGTATTGATTAGTTTGATTCAGCCTCAGAGGTCACAGGTTCGATTTAATTTCTCTGAAAAGTCAAGGTTAGCAGTTTATCCACATGAATTTGTTATTTTGGACGTGTAGGACGTTAAGGGCAGTACTAGTTCACACACAAATAGATAGGTTCGTGCTTATTCAAGGAATGGAAATGGAAAATAATTGTGAAATGGGAAAAATTTTCATTTTTCAATTCAGTTTTTGTTTTCCAGAACGAGAAAGCATAAAAAGCAGAAAAAAAAATTAGATAATAAGTGCTTGATTTTCTAAATATGTTTTTCTTTCAAAAATTCTAAATAAATAACCATGTTATAAGAAAGGAAAAAACCAACACAACAACATAAAGAGATAGGAGATTTTACCTTTAAGTAAAAAACAAAAAAAATCTAAGAAACATGAAACAAAGCATTCTTGATCAACATTCATTGTTTACATCAGTGAAATCACTTGTCAATTCTGATTTTCAACTGTCAAGCAATCCTTTTACTGCCCATTCCTCTGTATCATAAATTTCAATTGGTTCCTTTTACTGCCCATTCCTCTGTATCATAATTTTCTATTGATTGTCTCATTCTACTTGACAATATCTTCTGTTAGGTAGCAATGATTATTAACTCTGCATTTTCTGTCAGTTAGCAATGTGTACTCATCAATGGTCATGATTTTATTTGATTGCATTTTTGCTAGACAGCAATGCACTGTTCTTGATCCAATCACATCTCTGAGCATATCCTAGCTGAAATATAAATGATTCGCATATTTTGTGCCAAACATTTGTCATATTGCACTGTACATTGCACACCAATTCCCTTGAAAATCTTCTCGTAATTTAACTGATTTAACAAACTTCATATTCCAAATATTTTTCAAGAAGTCGATTGGGTTCAGTTGGCAAGGCAGGACTGTTTCATATCCCACCAAGGTTCAAATTTCCAGTGGATATTTTGCTCGCCATATTCCTATGTAATACTCCTAGATTGGGAAAGGCCATATTTGCCCATACAGAAAATAGAGGATCTTATAATAACTCTATAGTAATATTCCCAGATACCTAGAAATCTATGCTCATTGCTGGACTGCATTTATAGATGGCAATGTATGCATCATTATCCTCGTTCACTGAGAAAAGTTACAGTTCGGTTTGTTACAGTATGGCCATTTTCATACCAACGGTTTAGAAACCAGTTCCGTTTTTCTATACGTTTTCTTCGTTCACCTTTTATTTTTGGTAATTTGGGTTTTGAATACTGATTTCCCAAACTGTGTATAGGGTAGTTTTTTTTTTTAATTTTTCAGTTTATTATTTTTTATCTCATTTTTTTAGAATCACAAGTTTGATAAATTAACTCTTCACAATTAAAATGTCTTTAAGGTTTTTAAGTGAGCTAAATGAATCTATATATACAGTTTTTAAAATCAATTTAAATAACATAAATCAAAATTTCATTACAGTATTTTTTTTACTAATTCCAACTAAAAATAAACCAAAAACTCCACAAATATCATGTATAAATAACTCCCTTTTCTGTACACCCCAATCTCTATGGTGTTCTTAGCATTCATTAGCTTCAGTAGGGGCCCAGAAACTGAGCTTCATCAGGAGGAATGGCCATAACGCTCCTGCCACACATGAAAAGTGGATTTTAAGTATATAGGTTATTTTGAATTTAGGGCCCATTCTAGATATTTAAAAAGAATTTTAGAATTTGAATAAAGAAATGTTAATAATTATTTTTAACTAATTATAATATAATTATTAAAAAATTAAAATTTTGAAAAATTTTCGAAATAGCAGATATTTTCGAAATCTGCTATTGATATAAAGATGTACCATCTTACATACATTCTTGACCATTTCATCCAAAAATGGCAGAGCAGGGCCTTCTTTGAAGTCAATTTTGTGGGCAACTCCAGCTTTCTCAATGATAGGTCGCCCCATCTCATAAGTCACTCTATCAGGATCCATGGCTATTATCTGTCACGCCAACTTTCATCAATTAATTCTCCCACCATAGGAAACATTGGGTTTTGTTGTAGAGATCTTATGATGCAAACATTTCACTCATCATCGGGACACATAACACTCTATTCATCATCTAAAATATATAAATTTTAATGCATATTCAGGAATTGGTTACTGAATGCATCAAGCTAATAAAGGGTTATTCCAGGATTGATGGATGAAAATTTGCACTACAAAACTTCATTTTGAAGAATACTAGTGCGCTTCGGAAAATTCTAAATTACCAGTATGTCCTCTTATTCAGTGAGTCCAATATGATTATTAAAGGACATTAATCATAGTTACGAAATTTTGTGTGAAGGGGCCAATAAATATGAATATTTCGCAATTTGATTAGAGTATTGATCAGTTTGATTCAGCCTTAGAGGTCACATGTTCAATATAATTTCTCTGAAAAGTCATGGTCAGTAGTTTATCCACCTGAATTTGTTATTTCGGAGGTATAGGATGTTAAGGGCAGTAGTAGTTCACACACAAATAGATAGGTTCGTGCTTATTCAGGAAAAGGAAATGGAGAATAAGTGTGAAATTGGAAAAAATTTCATTTTTTAATTTGGTTTTTGTTTTCCAGAAACAGTAAAAGCATAAAAAAATTAGTGAGAGTGAACTAATTAGATAAAAGAAAAATTAGTGAGAGTGAACTAATTAGATAATAAGTGCTGATTTTCTAAATATATTTTTATTTCAAAAATTCTAAATAAATAAATTTTACTATGTTATAAGAAAAAAAAACCAACACAACAACATAGGAGATTTTATCTTTAAGAGAAAAACAAAAAAAATCTAAAAGACATGAAACAAAGCATTTTTCATCAACATTCATTGTTTACATGGATGAAATCACTTGTCAATTGTGATTTTCAACTGTCAAGCAATCCTTTTACTGCCCATTCCTCTGTATCATAAATTTCAACTGGTTCCTTTTACTGCCCATTCCTCTGTATCATAATTTTCTATTGATTGTCTCATTCTACTTGACAATATCTTCTGTTAGGTAGCAATGATTATTAACTCTGCATTTTCTGTGAGTTAGCAATGTGTACTCATCAATGGTCATGATTTTATTTGATTGCATTTTTGCTAGACAGCAATGCACTGTTCTTGATCCAATCACATCTCTGAGCATATCCTAGCTGAAATATAAATGATTTGCATATTTTGTGCCAAACATTTGTCATATTGCACTGTACATTGCACACCAATTCCCTTGAAAATCTTCTCGTAATTTAACTGATTTAACAAACTTCATGTTCCAAATATTTTTCAAGAAGTCGATTGGGCTCAGTTGGTAAGGCAGGACTGTTTCATATCCCACCAAGGTTCAAATTTCCAGTCGATAGTTTGCTCGCCATATTCCTATGTAACACTCCTAGATTGGGAAAGGGCATATTTGCCCATACAGAAAATAGAGGATCTCATAATAACTCCATAGTAATATTCCCAGATACCTAGAAATCTATGCTCATTGCTGGACTGCATTTATAGATGGCAATGTATGCATCATTATCCTCGTTCACTGAGAAAAGTTACAGTTCGGTTTGTTACAGTATGGCCATTTTCATACCAACGGTTTAGAAACCAGTTCCGTTTTCTATACGTTTTCTTCGTTCATCTTTTATTTTTGGTAATTTGGGTTTTGAATATTGATTTCCAAAAGACGGTGTATATGGTAGTTTTTTTTTTAAATTTTTAGGTTTATTATTTTTTATCTCATTTTTTTAGAATCACGAGTTTGATAAGTTAACTCTTCACAATCAAGGTGTCTTTAAGGTTTTTAAGTACCCTGAATGAATCCATATATACAGTTTTAAAAAATCAATTTAAATAACATAAATCAAAATTTCACTATTATTGGTTCCAACTAAAAATAAACCAAAAACTCCACAAATATCATATATAAATAACTCCCATTTCTGTATATCTATATTTATTTATTAAAAAATAATTAATTTGAAAAAATATTCTATTTTTTAAATTGATTTTAAAAGTGTTATATTTTAAATGAATGAAGAAAAAGAAAACAGAAATATGAAAATCTCAAATCTTTTAAGATATATGCTGGTCAATTTTTTCATAAATTGAAATTTTTTCTAAATTAAATTTTTTTCATCCAAAATTTTGGAATTTAAACTGATTAACTATGATATGAATTACCTTTCCGTCATCGGGTAAGGCCAGGGCTGTGCTGAGAAGTGAGTGACCGGTGAACACCCCAATCTCTATGGTGTTCTTAGCATTCATTAGCTTCAGTAGAAGGCCCAGAAACTGAGCTTCATCCGGAGGAATGGCCATAACGTTCCTGCCACATCATGATTTTTAGGTATAGAGTTTATTCTGAATTTATGGCTATCATAGATTTTATGAATATTTTAGAATTTGATATTGAGAAATCATTAAGTAATTAATTCTCTTTACTAATTATAGCTATAAATTTTAGAATATTCCAAATCTATAATTATAACTATAAATTTTGGAATATTTTAGAAATCTGCAATTTACATTTAAAAAAAAATTACATCTCCTCTCTAGGAAAAAGAGATAACCAAAAATAAGTGGGTTTAAACCTCGAACTTTGGGAAGATAAAGAAAAATAAGTGGGTTTTACCCGGGAACTTTGGCAGTCACTTCCCGAAGCTTCTTCAATGGCTCGGGCTCACGAGGGTACACGCTCGTTTCCAATATATACTGCAATATTCACACTATTAGCTATCCCCACACGACAAGTACATGAATACACTGAACTGTCAAAACTTCAACCTAATTAATTAATAACTCCGCTACATTTATCTTAAAACCACAGATCCCAATTGGGGTGTGAGAGTAACCTGATAGAGGGCATCGCTTTGCAACAGGCTTTTGTGACCCATTGTATGATACTGAGCAACATTACCCTCATCTTGTGCTTGGGTTGAGTCCGCCTGAACATCTGTTGTCCCTGGTATTTCCTCACACCCTGAACACTGCTGAGCCATTTCTGAGCGAAGAAGACAAGGAACTTGTAATAGTGATATGTGATCTCTTTCTTTTTAGGCTCAATGACTGCGGTACATTAGGTATGGGCCTTTTGCAGTTAATTGTGTATTTATAATTATTAAAAATAATGTAATATATATATTGGAGTTGGGTATTGATTTGATAGCATTACAATTTTAGTCATGGTTATTTAGTTTGGCTGGTTAATTAAATTTTCTAGGGTTGGAATCCATCTGCACCTCAATTGCCAATTAGTTTATTTAATATTGTAATAAATTCATATAAGAACACCAGAATTATCAATTACAATGAATAAAAAAATGTAATACCTATATAATCCCAATTTAAACTCAACCGTAGGTTAATATTATATAACCTAATTTATAAAGATAGACTTCGTGGATCAATATGAGATTTCTCATTAGAGGCGCAGGCGCGGGTCTGACCCCGAGGCATGGATGACACGAAGGCCTCTTTCGCGTCATGCATGACATGATAACCTAATTTCTAAAGATAAACGTCGTGGATCAATATGACGATTTCTCATTAGAAGCGCAGGCGTGGGTTTGACCCCAGGCATGGATCACATGAAGGCATCTTTCGCGTCATGCATGACATGATGAATACGACAATTTTGAGAATAAGAGAATCTCGACCATAAGAGTATTTGAATTGTATTTTTCACAATAAAAACAGATCCAGCACCATAAAAAATGATTGGTGCAACAGAAATGTGGAAGTTTAATAGTTGTAATTAGGATTTACAAAAAAAAATTCAATTTTATCAAAATCTTGCGAGAATTTCCATAGTTTTTTTCACAAATTTGAAGCATTGTAAGATTTATTTATTTTGTTATTAATGTACTGGTTCAATGTACCAATCTTTGATAATAACAACCTCTACTTGATATAGGAGGAAATGTCAGGCCATGAGTAACTCGAGACTTGGCAGAAAAACTGATTCGATTATTTCATTAGGTAGCTATTTGTTATATACATGAATGTCACTGTTCAGTTCATCTTCTTGATGACTGTTCACATTCAAATTCACCCAACCGAAGAGGATTAGGTGTCAACATTCCCCCCTTAATCTAAAGGGATGTTGGTGAGTCCAAGCATCGTTTTGAATCTTTCAAGCTTTTCTCTTCCAAGCGATTTGGTGAAGATGTCTGCAATTTGCTCATTTGTGAAACAATGACGGAGATGGATTGTTTTGGCCTCAACATGATGTCGGATCAGATGATATTTAGTATTGATGTGCTTTGTAAGATCATGGAACTTTGGGTTCTTGGCCAACTTTATCGCAAAGGTGTTGTCAATCATGAGTGGAGTTGATTGTACTTGTTTTACCTGCAAATCTTCAAAAATTTTCCTGAGCCACACAATTTCTTTTGTTGCTTCAACTGCTGCCACGTATTCTGCTTCTGTTGTGGAATCTGCTGGAACTGATTGTTGCGTGATCTCCAAGAGACAGCTCCTGATCCAAGACTCATAGCATATCCTGAAGTAGATACTCCAGTTTCTTTGTCTCCATCGAAGTCTGAATCAGAGTATCAAATCAAGCTGAAGTCGTCCACCTGTGTATACTTGATTCCAAGGTCTTGAGTTCCCCTCAAGTACCTTAGAACTCTTTTTGCAGCAGACCAATGTCCCTCACAAGGCTTTTTCATAAACCTGGAGAGGATTCCAACAGCGAATGAAATGTCTGGTCTGGTAGTAGTGAGGTAGATGAGACTTCCTACAAGTTGTCTATACTTTGTTGCATCCTCAAATTCCTTTCCTTCAATAGATTTGAGCTTTAAGTTTTGTTCCATTGGAGTAGAAAGAGGATTGCACTCTGTCATGCCAAATCTATTTAACAAATCTCCAATGTCTTTCTTTTGAGAAAGAAATATGGATTTTGGATGTTGGGTTACTTCAATGCCAAGATAGTAATGAACATAGCCCAAATCAGTCATTTCAAAGATTTTTCCTAATCCTTTCTTTATGGATGCAATATAACTTTCATTGTTCCCTGTCATTAAAAGATCATCTACATATACCACAAGATATACAACTGTTTTGCCAACTTTCTTGAAAAATAAAGTTGCATCATCAAGATCAAAAATGATTGAAGTTGAGTTTCAGAAGATGCTCAATTAGCTTTTCATACCATGCTCGTGGTGCTTGTTTGAGGCCATACAAGGACTTCACAAGTTTGCATACTTTATGTTCATGTCCTTTCATAGCGAATCCTTCAGGTTGGGACATAAAAACATTCTCTTTTAGATCTCCATTCAAGAAGGCAGTTTTACATCCATTTGATGGACTTTCCAACCGTTCTGAGCTGCTAGTGCAAAGAGTGTCCGGATGGTGGCCCATTTTGCTGTGGGGGCAAAAGTTTCCTCATAATCGACCCCTTCCTCCTGTGCAAAACCTTTTGCCCCAAGCCTAGCTTTGTGCTTGTCAAGTGAGCCATCAGCTTTGTACTTGTTCTTGTAGACCCACTTGCAGCCAATTGGTTTGGTTCCAAATGGAGGATCAACCAGCTTCCAAGTGCCGTTCTTTATGAGGGCATCATACTCCTTTTGCATCGCTTCTTTCCATTCATCATGAGAAGAAACTTCTTTAAAGGAAGTTGGTTCAAAAATCTGTAGACAAGTTCAATTCACAATCATAAGAAACATCCATATCAACATGTGAATTAGAGTCATCTACATCACCTCCATTTTTTCTGGTTTGAATTTCTGGTTTTTGTTTTTCCAATTTCATCAGGATGAACACTTTCAAGTGTCTTTGTTAGCCACTTTGGGGACCTTTCTGAGATGGTCCAGGCTGCTCTGTTGATTAAGTTGGGACTGAATCAAGATTGAGTCTCCCAATTCTATCAATTACGTCACTTAAAGCATCATCCGTTGTTGGAGTTTCATTCGGGGGAGAGTGTTCTTCAGAAGAAGATTCCACATGTTGATCTAGTATAGGAATCCCCCCTTCAAGATGTGGAATCTGATTTCAAATTCTTGAAATGATTTCACTTTTGCGAATCTATCCAAGCGATCAATTTGCTGCTTAACAACATTGTCAGTTTTGGATGATTCAAGGAAAATTACATCTCTAAATACAAAAAACTTCTTATTTACTTCACCATAGAGACGGTATACTTTGGAGGTATTTGAATACCCCAGAAAATACACTTACGACTTCTAGCACCAAGTTTGTTTCTATGTACCTTTGGTATCAAAGCATAACAGGTGAACCAAAAACCCTGAGATGATTGACCGAAGGAACATGTCCATACCACAATTCATAAGGAGTCTTGTTTCTTATAGCACTAGATGGACATCTATTCTTTATATATGCAGCACATAGAACAGCATCAGCCCAAAACATTATCTTTACATTTTTGAAAAAAGCATGGATCGTACAATATTCAAGATTGTTCTATTCATTCTTTCAGCTACACCATTCTGTTGGGGATTATAAGGCACAGTTGTTTTATGTTTAATCCCATGTTGGCGAAGATATTGTTCAAATTCATTTGATGTATATTCTTTTCCATTATCAGTGCGAATAGACCCAATATGATATTGTGCATCATTTTCAATCCATTTATGAAAATTCTTGAATGTTATGAAAGCATCAGATTTGTTCTTCAATAAATAAACCCAACACATTCTGGTGTAGTCATCAATAAATGTCATGATATATTTATTTCCATTTGCAGAAGGAACAGGCATTGGACCACATAAATCTGAATGAATAAGTTCAAGCTTCCTATGTGCTCTTGAATGTGAGTCATGAAATGACTGTTTACTATGCTTTCCTAGAATGCAAGCATCACCTTGCTTAAGTTTTCTAGGAATTGTAGGCAAACCAGCCACACCATTTTTCTTCAATAA
>APFE030619199.1:0-10584 GCA_000404065.3 Pinus taeda
ATATTCATATCGTAATCAAAATTTATTTAACATAATTGTTTTCTTAAAACTTATCTCTTAAAATTAGTAATATTTTTTAATCAATTAGTGACTATACATTTTTATAATATAATTTTGAATCTTTTAAGTTTACAAATATCATAATTATGACAAAACAAGTTTAATATTAGCAAAAAAAATTGTTCTGAACATTTTAACTAGTACAAATTTAATGATTTTTTTGTGGTGGTGCATGGTAAGACCTCGCATATACCCACAGTATGCAAGAATATGCATAAACTCAATCGTCCCAGGTATTTAACTCTGCAATGGAGTTAAATCTTCAACCCCTATGAGTTAGGCCCTCTTATACACAGTTCCTTTGTATCAGAACCAATCACCCCGCCTGAAACCTCCTATCGAAATTAAAACCCCATAGAAATCTTTTACTTGACTTTATTAAAGTCTTCCTTTAGAATCCTTCTATCGAGAATTAGCAACCCTTCAGCTCCTTGACATAACCCATAATTTACCTATATGTAACCATTCACCTTCAACAATTGGTTACGTATGGGTTAACACACTATTGGCGCCTTTTCACTTAATAAACCATTGCAAAGGAAAAACCCATTTACAAAGGGAAATACTCCCAAATCACATTTTCCACCCTTCATACGGTCTTGACACACTTCCCGATATTTCATCTTTATCACAATTGTTGTCAGGTTCTTCACGTGCCCTCATCACCCATTCCTTTCCGATATGCAACTATCGAAACATATTATATATGTTTTTGTCTTGGAAGACTTGACCATCACTTTATTGAACACAAAGGAATTTCATTAAAATTCTGCTCCGCGCACGTATTCCAGACTTTACAATATATAGACCCGATCTATATATTGTTGGGTCCACCACTGTAAGGTTCCTCTTCACTGATCCCTTTTACCACCAATCACCGACGCTTGTGACTCTGCTATTGGAGTTTGCACTTCTCTTCACTCTGATGCGATCATATATTTGGACTCGATAGGGATTTAAATCAACCGTTATGGAACTTTGGTTCCAGTTATATCACCATATCGGAGTTCGGCAGTTCCATAGGCCAATCCCTCTTCCACTTGAATTGATGCAATACAATATTTTTTTGGGGCTGATTCGGTCTCAGCCATTGATCTTCCTAGATCTAATGGTTCCTAAGCATGAATCTTCACTCCTCTGTTCAATCCTTTTACTTAGAATTTTCCCACGTTTTCTTCAACTCTTCGATGATTTGGGTTTTCCTTAGGTTTTAGCCTTCTGTTCTTCTGCTGTTCCACTCATTCTCATCTACACTTAACTTCACAACTCCATTAACCAACATCCTTCCAGAGCATTACTCGAACCTTTGAAGGGTTCAACAATCCATTACAATTTCTTCGAATCGTTCTACACCTCTGTGTAGTCTCACTTCACTATTTCTTCAGAGCTTCACTCTATCCATCAATTGGATTCAATGACCCATGGTGATTCCTTTGAATCACTTCATTCCTCTGCATCCTTTAGAATTTTGCCTGCAACTTAATTCAAAACCTACGAATTCACTGTAAATCATTTATGAAAAAATCTTCAATATTTTGACACAGTCAGAAAATAACATCTCCATATATTAATATAAACAACAAGTTACATATCTGAGACTCTAAGTCTCACACAGGCCAGTTCTTCAATGTTGTAGCCTGTCCCTTTTGACTCTACCCATAGGATTACATATAATTATTTGTCTCGCTCCCTCTCTTATTGAATGCATAGGTTCATCACACACATATTTATATGGAAACATTTGATCAGATCACTGTGAAGGATCTGATCACATCCTTTCCTCAAAAATCTCAACTAAAGCCCTAAAGATCGCTACATGCATACATATGTGGCAGTATTACATTTTATAAAGTCTTTGAGAGACTTATCCATTCCATCACTTTAAGCTCTGTTTTAAACAGAAAGTCCCCTTGTTTAGCTCGATGGTTCATGTCCACTTTGGATTCCTTTGTTTGATTGGGGGTTTAGATGTTCCTGCATCAGACTCTTGAAGTATAAATTTGGTTTAGATGTTCCTGGATTCCTTTGTTTGATTGGGGGTTTAGATGTTCCTGCATCAGACTGTGTCTTCTGGTCTTTGTCTTCCTGGATCCCACACTTTGTTCCATAACTGTCCACATGCCTTGTTCCCTGGTTGTTGTTGCACTTTTGTTGTCTTTTGCTCCATCTTCTTCTTCTCATCAATCATATTCAAGTTCTGGTTGATATTTCTTCCTGTTGCTATCATTTTCCTCCATTTGAACTACTTCATCATCAGCTCCCACATTTCTTCAATCTCTGTATACAGTACATCTTTGAACTGGTCCATTTTTTGCTTTGTATTTATGCCTCTTTCTTTTTGTTTCAGGTTATTGTTGTCCACTAGTTCTTCAATCTGCTGCTGGTTTTCTTTACTTACTTCAATTTTTGCTTTGGTTGCTTTGCTGACTTCTATTTTGCTTGCTCCAACTATTGGTTTGCTTGTTTTTCTTGCTTCAATGCTTGTTGTGACTCTTATGTTGACTGCCTCCCTATCATCCTTACCTTTTTTCATGATTGAATCATGATTGTTCAACACTTTCTCCAACAAATTAATTTTTCTATTCCATGGATTGATTTCTTCCATAGAATTCTCTTCTTTCACCTTTATTTGGTTGTTCCCTTATGCCAAATATCCTCCAACAATTGCAACAAAACTTGCATTCACAAAATGCTTGTTAAAATTAAAAACACAAAGCTGTTGTGCCTTGTTTTCCTTTGGCAACAATTCATTTTGTTGCTCTGTTTCTTTCTCCCTTGTCAGTACATCAATATGCTGATTTGAATTCTCAAAATAATTCTCGAGACTATCCATTAGTCTCTCTTCCACATCATTTTCTTCAATGATATCTTCCTACCCCTGTTCACCATAGTGAACTCCTCCTTTAGCAGTGTTAATCTGTTGAACTCTCATATCAATCTCCTTTTCCTTATGACTATCATTCATGAAAATTCTTTTGCCTTCCTTTTTCAGTAGTTTATCTTGAACATCTATTCTCTGTTTTTCTAACCCCCTTCTTTGGAAATCTAATTTCCTATATAACTCAATAACTTTAATTGGAGTAAATTTTGGAAATTTTACACAATTCTCCATACCTTCCTTTGTTATGGATAGATCATCAGATGTCCTTTCTCCTTTTGTTAAGTCTTTTGCATAGACTTCTTCTTCCTTAACATCTTTTAGTAGATGTTCTTCTTCATCATTAATTGTCTCAACAGTTTTCATGGTTATTTCCAATGTGCCTATCATTATGGTGAATTTCTGGTCCTTTGCTATGTTTTCAGCTAACATAGTCTCTACTTCTTCAGTACATTTTGCCTTGTTGTCCCTCTGCAACTCTTCTCTAAGATCTATCCTTGTCTCACCATTTACATTAACATTCTCCTACATTTGCTTTTCATCAATAACATTAATAAAACTTATTTGATTACCTTTATGAGACAATATTTCTTTATTCTTCATCAGAATAAGATCTTGATTCCTCATCTCCATGACAGCTTCTACAAATTCATCCATAAACCTTTTCTTCTGTATGTAGTCAAATTCCTTCTCTTCTGGAAAGTTTTCTTTGTCACCTTTTGCTTCTATATCTTCATTTCCTCTGAAGATATCTTCAAATGGCTTCTTTTCTCCTACAATATCTGCCATCATATACAAACTATAGTTTTAAAAATATAAGACCCTATGGTCTCACTTGATGGTTCAACCATCATATCTGCTTGCTTTTATAAATCATTCATATGATTCAGAAATTCTGGATAGTCTCTTCTTCAATCTCCTCAAGCCCTTCACTCGGTTGCTTGACATCTTTCTCTAGCTGTATATGAGATCTATCTATCTCATCTTTTTCCATAACATAATTTAGATTCTGCTAGTCTTCTTCCTTCTTCATGACAATATCAGTGAACTGTCCTTATTTACATGTTTCACCTGCATACATACACAAATTGTTAGTTTTAAACCCATGTGACCCTTTGGCCTCACTTGAAGTTTCAATCTTCAAGTTTTCATCTTCACTTTCTCCTAGAAATTCTCCTTGTTCTGGTTCACAAATGGATTCTTCCATTTCTAACTCAACTTCCTTGAGTTTTTCCTTCAACCACTTCACTTGCTTTTACTGTAGCCTTCTTTGTATTTCATGCCACTTCACTGGTTTTTCCTCAAGACCAAACCTAGTCTTTGGCTTTCCTCAAGAATTCTCCCTAATGCATTGAGTTGTTTTTTTAATTCAGCAACCTCTTTGTCAATTTCTTCTTGACTTGTCCTCTTTCCATTTGATTTGGCATCCTCTTTCTTATCTCCTCTACTGTGGCTTCTCTTTGAACTTCTGCTATGACTATCAGTAGTCATCTTCTTCTCTTCTTTCTTCATGAGCTCCTTTGCAACAAGCCTTTGCAACAGCTAGTCCTCCTCGCTGCAATCTTACCTCACTAAGCTATCCTCACTCAGTCTTTTGGTAAGGATAGGTCCTCTATCTAGAACCTTCTCTTGAGCAACACCTTTGCTCCTTCTAGGCTTCTGTAATCTCTCAACCTCTCTTGAGAACACTTCAATTGTCCTCTTTGTCCAATCTCTTGTTGGATTTTTCAGGTTCACTGCCACTTCTTCTTCAGAGTATTCTCCTTACTATGTCTTCAAGAACTCATCTGGTTCTTCTCTTAGCTTCTCTTGTTGCCACATGTGTATTAGTATAAAAACACACATTCTCAATTTAAATATAACATATTACCTCACCTTCAGATCTCAGCATGATCTTGTTTCACCCATTCTTTTGCACTTTGAATGGATTGTCCTTTGTTTTTTCCCTCAAGTCCTCTTTCCTTCAGAACTTGCATTAAGCAATCTTTCTATTTCTTTCCTTTAAGGAATCCTCTATTCCCGCCTATTCCAAGCCTATGTTGGAACTGCTACCCATCATCTTTGTGTATCTTCTTCTATCAGATTAGAATTTGATTCTCCTCTTGCCTGCATAAACATCTTTACACATAACTCTTCTTTCAATTCTATTCTGGTTACAAATCTGCTCTGATACCACTAATGTTGGCGGGTAAGACCCCGCACATACCCACAGTATGCAAGAATCTGCATAAACTCAACTATCCCAGGTATTTAACTCTGCATTGGAGTTAAATCTTCAACCCCTATGAGTTAGGCCCTCTTATATACAGCTCCTTTGTATCAGAACTAATCACCCCGCCTGAAACCTCCTATTCGGAATTAAAACCATGTAGAAACCTTTTACTTGAGTTTATTAAAGTCTTCCTTTAGAATCCTTCTATCGAGAATTAGCAACCCTTCAGCTCCTTTACATAACCCATAATTTATCTATATGTAACCATTCACCTTCAACCATTGGTTACATATGGGTTAACACACTATCGGTGCCTTTTCACTTAATAAACCATTGCAAAGGAAAAAACCATTTACAAAGGGAAATGCTCCCAAATCACATTTTCCGCCCTTCATACGGTCTTGAAACACTTCCCGATATTTCATCTTTATCGCAATCATTATCGGGTTCTTCATGGGCCCTCATCACCCCTTCCTTTCCGATATGCGACTATCGGAACATATTATATATGTTTTAGTCTTGGAAGACTCGACCATCACTTTATTGAACACAAAGGAATTTCATTAAAATTATGTTCCGCACATGTATTCCGGACTTTACAATATATAGACCCAAATCTATATATCGTCGGTTCCACCACTGTAAGGTTCCTCTTCCGAACTCCAGTTGATGTGATCGTCGATCCCTTTTACCACCAATCATCAACACCTCTGACTCCGCTATCGGAGTTCGCACTTCTCTTCACTCCAATGCGATCATATCTTCAGACCTAATAGGGATTTAAATCCACCATTATGGAACTTTTCTTCTGGTTATATCGCCCTATCGGAGTTCGATAGTTCCATAGGCCGGTCCCTCATCCACTTGAACTGATGTGATGCAATATTTTTTTGGGGCCGATTCGATCTCAGCTGTTGATCTTCCTAGATCTAATGGTTCTTGAGCATCAATCTTCGCTCCTTTGTTCAATCCTTTTACTTAGAAATTTTCCGCGTTTTCTTCAACTCTTCGATGATTTGGGTTTTAAGGAATTTATACTTCTGTGATCCATAACATTGTTTAGAGAATTTTCGGCGAAATCACACCTCAGGTTTCAACCTTTCGTTCTTCTGTTGTTCCACTCGTTCCCATCTGCACTTAACTTCACAGCTCCATTAGCCAACATCCTTCCAGAGCATTACTCGAACCTTTGAAGGGTTCAACAATCCATTACGATTTCTTCGAATCGTTCTGCACCTTTGCGCAGTCTCACTTCACTATTTCTTCAGAGCTTCACTCTATCCATCAATTGGATACAATGATCCATGGTGATTCCTCTGAATCACTCCATTCCTCTGCATCCTTCAGAATTCTGCCTGCAACTGAATTCAAAACCTACGAATTCACTGTAAATCATTTATGAACAAATCTTCAATATTTTTACACAATCAGGAAATAACATCTCCATATATTAATATAAATAGAAAATTACATATCTGAGACTCTAAGTCTCACACAGGCCGGTTCTTCAATGTTACGACCTCTCCCTTTTGACTCTGCCCATAGGCTTACATATAATTATATGTCTCGCTCCCTCTCCTATTGAACGCACAGGTTCATCACACACATATTTATATGGAAACATTGGATCAGATCACTGTGAAGGATTCAATCACATCCTTTCCTCAAAACTCTCAACTAAATCCCTAAATCTCACTACATGCATACATATGTGGTAGTATTACATTTTATAAAGTCTTCGAGGGACTTATCCATTCCATCATTTTAAGCTCTATTTTAAATATAGAGTCCCCTTGTTTAGCTCGATGGTCCACGCCCACTTTGGATTCCTTTGTTTGATTGAGGGGGCTAGATGCTCCTACATCATTTGGTACTTTCATAAATAATATTAATATAAATATATATAATATATATATAATAAATATAAACCATGTCGATGGTCGACATCTTAACTAGCTCTAGTATTCTTGAGTGGAAACCAAACTAAGAATATTGGACAAGGTTCAAACTATATTCTTTCCAAATCCAGCATTGAAGCTAGTAGTAGCTAGGCTTATCATTATAATAAATACAAAAATTGGCTATGAAAGCCATAACAACCAGATAAGAAAAAATACTGGAAACATGAAAACTATAAACCATGGGTATTGTTGAGTGTATTGATAGTGGGTTTGTGCCACGAAGAGACCATAAAATTAAACAACCATAGAAAACATATGTGTTTGATGAGACATGGTGGATCTCTGTCATGAAATAGTGTTGTTCCCATTCGTTACATTCTACCATCCATAATCTAATAGAGCAGGTGGAGCTACACCATCCAAAGGATGAGCTCATCCTTGCTTTCATTGTCGTTGAAGAATACTTTTCCTAACATATTCTTAGCATGCTAGTATAAATCCACTATGTCTAAGTATTGATTTCGACAAGCCCTTGACATACCCAAATCTAAGACCCAATCGTCCACTTGTTCCATGACATTGGAGTCAAATGTCTTATTTTTTTCATCAACCAATTCTTTTTAGATATTCGATATTTCATGTTGAATCACTAGGGGAGTGTGCTTGTGGTAGCAGTTTACTAAGGCATGGGCTTGGGCTCTAGCATGAGACTCGCTTGGCAAACTATGACCCCCAATCTCCCTACTTGAATGAGCTCTCTTCCTCAACATTGGGGCCACATTAGGAAGAGCACAAAATAATCCAAAGGAATAAGGGATGGGGAAACCAGTAGGTGAGAGTGGGGGATGCCAGGAGGATGAGTCGGTAGACATAAGAAAGATCTTGAGTGATTGGGAGAGGATCCATAAGAGAGTGGATGTCAAGAAAGTGACTAACAATCATAAAAATAATAACTAACCTTTGTTGTTGAGAGGTCATGAGTTCAATTCTATTGACACCCTTAAAGTTAAGATCTAATCCTAAATACTTTTAAGATAATTAAAAAAAATGATAAATTTTAATATAAAATAAGTGAACATTGATATTTTTAAATATTGTACTTTATAAATATAATATTTAAAATAAATAATCCTTTATTTTTAAGGGATTCATATTTAATAGAAAGACATGTTCATGTTCATACTATAAAGTGTGTGCTTGTGATATGGATATTATCTAACTTATATTTTTATCGTTGACATAAATGTACCTCTATGAAAAATAATCCTTGCATCACTAAAAGTCAACAATTTTTTTTCTAACTTATATTTTTATATGAAAACTTGTTTGTTTCTAATCAAAATTAAATGTTTTTATTATTTATATTTTTTGATATTATTGAGTCTTTTAACAAAAACATAAGAAATTTGTGGGTTTGGAGTACACCTTAAAATTGTTTTTGTTTAACTAAGATCTTGTATTTTTAGGGCATAAGGAAACATGTTAATGGCCCAATACTTGAAGGCATCTATCGAGAGTGAAAGCCTACCCCCTGATGAACCACCAACACTTAATTATAGAGAACATGGTTTTCCTTGAGTAATAGTGATGAGTCAACCTGTAATAGTAGATAGCTTCCAATGATGGCTGTCCCCATTATCAGTTTGACAATTGAATTATGATAGGTTTTTCCACTATTTTTAGAAAAAAAACACAAAAAGTATGAATTAAAGACCTTTATATCATAAAATGTCTTAAGCAAACACCTTATTACTAATTACTCCTTAACTTCTATGTGGTTCACAAACCCTAAAAGATTAGTGACCTCTACCTCCACTGAATATTTGGGGCAAATCCACTCTAAGGGATCACTTCCTACCAGGTTCAATAACTATGAAATAGACTCAACCAACTGAGCTAAAATTTCCCACTAATTATATTTAATTTCATAATAAAAATGTAACCAATTAAATAAGATGGTTGATTTCCATTTAATTTTACATATAAAAATATTTTATATTAATAAAATTAAATTTCCTATATGCCTCAACCTACCTAGCAAACCAAAAACTATGAATTCATAAATAATAAATAATTATGAATATCACCTTATTACTAATTACTCCTTAACTTCTATGTGGTTCACAGACCCTAAAAGATTAGTGACCACTACCTCCACTGAATATTTGGGGCAAATCCACTCAAGGGATCACTTCCTACTAGGCTCAATAAACATGAAATAGACTCAACCAACTAAACTAAAATTTCCCACTAATGGTATTTAATTTCATAATAAAAATGTAATCAATTAAATAAAATAGTTGATTTCCATTAAATTTTACATATAAAAATATTTTATATTAATAAAATTAAATTTCTTATATGCTTCAACCTACCTAGTAAACCAAAAACTATGAATTCATAAATAATAAATAATTATGAATATTAAATATTTATGAATCCATAAAAATAATAAGTGAAGTGGGATTTAATTCTTCTCCATTCAAATTTTATTCTCAAAAATATATTATCATAAATGGAATATTTCCCATATAAGATAAATAATAACAACCATTATTATAATAAAAAATAATTAATTAACTACTGCATTATTTTTAATATTTTTTATTAAATTGATTATAAAAATAAAAACATTCTCACAACCATTATATATATATATATGAAACTTTGGTTATTAATAAGTTAGATGAATTATAATAATATATACGATATTAAATTATGTTAGATTGGCATGTTTTTTCAAGGTATTAGCATGGGTGTTTGTTTTTTCGAAGTTCTTTGCCATTAAAAAAAGGCGGGCTTTTGGGTAAATTCTTCCGCATAAAAAGAATGACAATATATTTATGGGAGACTCCTTAATTAAAAGATGTGCGGCACTTTAATGTTTCAATGCCTTTATCTTTTTTATATATTGAAATGTAATCAAAAGAGTTAAAGCAAACCAAAATAGGTTAATGCTTATCAGAAACAAGATGACAAATTTCGAACTAAAGTTTAGAAAGATGAAAATATTAAAATTTATTTAATATTTTATATATTAATTAGAATTGAAAATAGTTATGGGAAGTTAATGTTTATTTTAGGTATATTATTTATATAAGCAAGTTAAAATAAGTGGATATGGTCAAAATAAGATATGTATTTACTATTATCTACATTTTAACTTTGAAGTTTTTTGAACAAAATATTAGAATAATTACAATATTTTAATTGTATATTCATTAACACTGACCTAACAAAAATTAAAATTTACAAAGCATCAAAATGTTACATTAAATTATGAGGAATTATTCCTGAGCTTTAATTTTCAAGTTTTTGTACCTACCATCAAAGTTCACTTTGATTAATCTTCATCCCAAATTAATATATATATATATAGTTGCAGAGTAACCATTTTTTTAAAGAGTAATTTTATTTTATCATTTATTCACATCAAAATATTTATGGTTGACATTTCAAGATATAGATAAAGTGTCACCACATCTTGAAATGTCAACCACATATATTTTATATATTTTAAATACTTATTTTAC
>APFE030619199.1:14138-24519 GCA_000404065.3 Pinus taeda
CACATCAATTATACTACTTTTGTATAATACCATTGGGTGAAAGTGATATTTGTTTGTTTATATAGTGCTAATAATTAATTTTTTTATATTTACCGTGTAAAAAAAAGTGATATGGATTATATTTAGTATTATGATAATTATTATACAATGTTATGTATAAGATCTTTTCTTTTTAATTTTCATATTTTGTTAATGTATAATATAGGGAACATTTTTATTTTAAATTAATATAATTATTTTTTAATGGAATTGTATGTTTAAAATTGTTAAATATTTTTATTTTAATATTCATATCGTAATCAAAATTTATTTAACATAATTGTTTTTCTTAAAAACTACTCTATAAAGTTTAGTAATATTTCATACTTTAACAATATACCATATCCACATATAATTAATCATACAAGATTTATCCATTTAATAAATTAGTGACTATACATTTTTATAATATAATTTTGAATCTTTTAATTTTACAAATATCATAATTATGACAAAACAAGTTTAATATTAGCAAAAAAAATTGTTCCGAACATTTTAACTATTACAAATTTAATGATTTTTTTGTGGTGGTGCATGGTAAGACCTCGCATATACCCACACCAAGAATCTACATAAACTCAACCATCCCAGGTATTTAACTCTGCAATGGAGTTAAATCTTCAACCCCTATGAGTTAGGCCCTCTTATACATAGTTCCTTTATATCATAACCAATCACCCTGCCTGAAACCTCCTATCGAAATTAAAACCCCATAGAAATCTTTTACTTGACTTTATTAAAGTCTTCCTCTAGAATCCTTCTATCAAGAATTAGCAACCCTTCAACTCCTTTACATAACCCATAATTTACCTATATGTAACCATTCACCTTCAACAATTGGTTACGTATGGGTTAACACACTATTGGCGCCTTTTCACTTAATAAACCATTGCAAAGGAAAACCCATTTACAAAGGGAAATACTCCCAAATCACATTTTCCACCCTTCATACGATCTTGACACACTTCCCGATATTTTATCTTTATCGCAATTATTGTCAGGTTCTTCACGTGCCTTCATCACCCATTCCTTTCCGATATGCAACTATCGAAACATATTATATATGTTTTTTTCTTGGAAGACTCAACCATCACTTTATTGAACACAAAGGAATTTCATTAAAATTCTGCTCTGCACACGTATTCTAGAATTTACAATATATATACCCAAATCTATATATCGTTGGGTCCACCACTGTAAGGTTCCTCTTCCGAACTCCAGTTGATGCGATCACCGATCCATTTTACCACCAATCATCGACACGTGTGACTCCGCTATTGGAGTTTTCACTTCTCTTCACTCTGATGCGATCATATCTTTGGACCCGATAGGGATTTAAATCCACCATTATGGAACTTTGGTTCTAGTTATATCACCATATCGGAGTTCGGCAGTTCCATAGGCCAGTCCCTCTTCCACTTGAATTGATGCAATGCGATATTTTTTTGGGGTTGATTCGGTCTCAGCCATTGATCTTCCTAGATCTAATGGTTCCTGAGCATGAATCTTCACTCCTCTGTTCAATCCTTTTACTTAGAATTTTTCCGCATTTTCTTCAACTCTTCGATGATTTGGGTTTTCCTTAGGTTTTAACCTTTTGTTCTTCTGCTGTTCCACTCATTCTCATATGCACTTAACTTCACAACTCCATTAACCAACGTCCTTCTAGAGCATTACTCGAACCTTTGAAGGGTTCAACAATCCATTACATTTTCTTCGAATCGTTTTGCACCTTTGCGTAGTCTCACTTCACTATTTCTTCAGAGCTTCACTCTATCCATCAATTGGATTCAATGACCCATGGTGATTCCTTTGAATCACTTCGTTCCTCTGCATCCTTTATAATTCTTCCCGCAACTTAATTCAGAACCTACGAATTCACTGTAAATCATTTATGAAAAAATCTTCAATATTTTGACACAGTCCGAAAATAACATCTCCATATATTAATATAAACAACAAATTACATATCTGAGACTCTAAGTCTCACACAGGCCAGTTCTTCAATGTTGTAGCCTCTCCCTTTTGACTCTACCCATAGGCTTACATATAATTATCTGTCTCGCTCCCTCTCCTATTGAATGCGTAGGTTCATCACACACATATTTATAAGGAAACAGTGGATTGGATCACTGTGAAGGATCTGATCACATACTTTCCTCAAAACTCTCAACTAAAGCCCTAAAGCTCGCTACATGCATACATATGTGGCAATGTTACATTTTATAAAGTCTTCGAGAGACTTATCCATTCCATCATTTTAAGCTCTGTTTTAAACAGAAAGTCCCCTTGTTTAGCTCGATGGTCCATGTCCACTTTGGATTCCTTTGTTTGATTGGGGGGGTTAGATGTTCCTGCATCATACTCTTGATCATGTGTCTTCTGGTCTTTGTCTTCTTGGATCCCACACTTTGTTCCATAATTGTCCATATGCTTTGTTCCCTGGTTGTTGTTGCACTTTTGCTATCTTTTGCTCCATCTTCTTCTTCTCATCAATAAGATTCAAGTTCTGGTTGATCTTTCTTCCTGTTGCTATCATTTTCCTCCATTTGAACTACTTCATCATCAGCTCCCACATTTCTTCAATCTATGTCTCCAGTACATCTTTGAACTGATCCATTTTCTTCTTTGTATTTATGCCTCTTTCTTTTTGTTTCAGGTTGTTGTTGTCCACTAGTTCTTCAATCTGCTGCCAGTTTTCTTTACTTACTTCAACTTTTTCTTTGGTTGCTTTGCTAACTTCTATTTTGCTTGCTCCAACTATTGGTTTTCTTGTTTTTCTTGCTTCAATGCTTGTTGTGACTCCTATGTTGACTACCTCCCTATCATCCTTACCCCTTTTCATGATTGAATCATGATTGTTCAACACTTTCTCCAACAAATTAATTTCTCTATTCCATGGATTGAGTTGTTCCATAGAATTCTCTTCTTTCACCTTTATTTGGTTGTTCACTTGTGCCAAATATCCTCCAACAATTGCAACAAAACTTGCATTCACAAAATGCTTGTTAAATATAAAAACACAAAGCTGTTGTGCCTTGTTTTCCTTTGGCAACAATTCATTTTGTTGCTCTGTTTTTTTCTCCTTTGTCAGCACATAAATATGCTGATTTGAATTCTCAAAATAATTCTCGAGACTGTCCATTAGTCTCTCTTCCACATTATTTTCTTCAATGATATCTTCCTACCCCTGTTCACCATAGTGAACTCCTCCTTTTGCAGTGTTAATCTGCTGAACTCTCATATCCATCTCCTTTTCCTTATGACTGTCATTCATGAAAATTCTTTTGCCTTCCCTTTTCAACAGTTTATCTTGAACATATATTCTTTGTTTTTCTAACCCCCTTCTTTGGAAATCTAATTTCCTATATAACTCAATAACTTTAATTGGAGTAAATTTTGGCAATTTTACACAATTCTCCATACCTTCCTTTGTTATGGATAGATCATCAGATGTCCTTTCTCCTTTTGTTAAGTATTTTGCATAGATTTCTTCTTCCTTAACATCTTTTAGTAGATGTTATTCTTCTTCACTAATTGTCTCAACAGCTTTCATGGCTATTTCCAATGTGCCTATCATTATGGTGAATTTCTGGTCCTTTGCTATGTTTTCAGCTAACATAGTTTCTTCTTCTTCAGTACATTTTTCCTTGTTGTCCCTCTGTAACTCTTCTCTAAGAGCTATCCTTATCTCACCATCTACATTAACATTCTCCTGCATTTGCTTTTCATCAATAACATTAATAAAAATTATTTGATTACCTTTATGAGACAATATTTCTTTATTCTTCATCAGAATAAGATCTTGATTCCTCATCTCCATGACAGCTTCTACAAATTCATCCATAAACCTTTTCTTCTGTATGTAGTCAAATTCCTTCTCTTCTGGAAAGTTTTCTTTGTCACCTTTTGCTTCTAGATCTTTATTTCCTCTGAAGATATCTTCAAATGGCTGCTTTTCTACTACAATATCTGCCATCATATACAAACTATTAGTTTTAAAAATATAAGACCCTATGGTCTCACTTGATGGTTCAGCCATCATATCTGCTTGCTGTTCTAAATCATTCATATGATTTAGAAATTCTTTGATAGTCTCTTCTTCAATCTCCTCAAGCCTTTCACTCAGTTGCTTGACATCTTTCTCTAGCTGCATATGAGATCTATCTATCTCATCTTTTTCCATAACATAATTTAGATTCTGCTAGTCTTCTTCCTTGTTCGTGACAATATCAGTGAATTGTCCTTATTTACATGTTTCACCTACATACATACACAAATTGTTAGTTTTAAACCCATGTGACCCTTTGGCCTCACTTGAAGTTTCAATCTTCAAGTTTTCATCTTCACTTTCTCCTAGAAATTCTCCTTGTTTTGGTTCACAAATGGATTCTTCCATTTCTAACTCAACTTCCTTGAGTTTTTCCTTCAACCACTTCACTTACTTTTACTGTAGCCTTCTTTGTATTTCATGCCACTTCACTGTTTTTTCCTCAAGACCCAACCTAGTCTCCGGCTTTCCTCAAACATTCTCCCTAATGCATTGAGTTGTTTTTTTAATTCAGCAACCTCTTTGTCAATTTATTCTTGACCCGTCCTCTTTCCATTTGATTTGGCATCCTCTTTCTTATATCCTCTGCTGTGGCTTCTCTTTGAACCTCTGCTATGACTATCAATAGTCATCTTTTTCTCTTCTTTCTTCATGAGCTCCTTTGCAACAAGCCTTTACAATAGCTATTCCTCCTCACTGCAATCTTACCTCACTAAGCTATCCTCACTCAGTCTTTTGTTAAGGATAGGTCCTCTATCTAGAACCTTCGCTTGAGCAACACCTTTGCTCCTTCTAGGCTTCTGTAATCTCTCACCCTCTCTTGAGAACACTTCAACTATCCTCTTTGTCCAATCTCTTGTTGGATTTTTCAGGTTCACTGCCACTTCTTCTTCAGAGTATTCTCCTTACTATGTCTTCAAGAACTCATCTGGTTCTTCTCTTAGCTTCTCTTGTTGTCACCTATGTATTAGTATAAAAACACACATTCTCAATTTAAAATCTAACATATTACCTCACCTTCAGATCTCAGCATGATCTTGTTTCACCCATTCTTTTGCACTTTGAATGGATTGTCCTTTGTTTTTTCCCTCAAGTCCTCTTTCCTTCAGAACTTGCATTAAACAATCTTGCTATTTCTTTCCTTTAAGGAATCCTCTGTTCCTTCCTATTCCAAGCCTATGTTGGAACTGCTACCCATCATCTTTGCGTATCTTCTTCTATCAGATTAGAATTTGATTCTCCTCTTGCCTGCATAAACATCTTTACACATAACTCTTCTTTTAATTCTTCTCTAGTTACAGATCTGCTTTGATACCACTAATGTTGGAGGGTAAGACCCCGCACATACCCACAGTATGCAAGAATCTGCATAAACTCAATTTTCTCAGGTATTTAACTCTGCAATGGAGTTAAATATTCAACCCCTATGAGTTAGGCCCTCTTATACGCAGTTCCTTTGTATCAGAACTAATCACCCTGCCTGAAACATCCTATTCCGAATTAAAACCATGTAGAAACCTTTTACTTGAGTTTATTAAAGTCTTCCTTTAGAATCCTTCTATCGGGAATTAGCAACCCTTTAGCTCCTTTATATAACCCATAATTTATCTATATGTAACCATTCACTTTCAACCATTGGTTACATATGGGTTGACACACTATGAGTGCCTTTTCACTTAATAAACCATTGCAAAGGAAAAATCCATTTACAAAGGGAAATAGTCCCAAATCACATTTTCCGCCCTTCATACAGTCTTGAAACACTTCCCGATATTTCATCTTTATCGCAATTGTTGTTGGGTTCTTCATGGGCCCTCATCACCCCTTCCTTTCCGATATGCGACTATCGGAACATATTATATATGTTTTAGTTTTGGAAGACTCGGCCATCACTTTATTGAACACAAAGGAATTTCATTAAAATTCTGCTCCGCATATGTATTCCGGACTTTACAATATATAAGACCCAAATCTATATATCGTCGGGTCCACCACTGTAAGGTTCCTCTTCTGAACTCCAGTTGATGCAATCGTCGATCCCTTTTACCACCGATCGTCAACACCTCTAACTCCGCTATCGGAGTTCGCACTTCTCTTCACTCTGATGCAATCATATCTTCGGACCTGATAGGGATTTAAATCCACCGTTATGGAACTTTGCTTCTGGTTATATCGCCCTATTGGAGTTCGATAGTTCTATAGGTCGGTCCCTCTTTCACTTGAAATGATGTGATGAAATATTTTTTTGGGGCCGATTTGATCTCAGCCGTTGATATTCCTAGATCTAATGGTTCTTGAGCATCAATATTCACTCCTCTTTTCAATCCTTTTACTTAGAAATTTTCCACGTTTTCTTCAACTCTTCGATGGTTTGGGTTTTCCTCAGGTTTCAGCCTTCCGTTCTTCTATTCTTCCACTCGTTCTCATCTACACTTAACTTCACAACTCCATTAACCAACGTCCTTCCAGAGCATTACTCGAACCTTTGAAGGGTTCAACAATCCATTACAATTTCTTTGAATCGTTCTGCACCTTCTCGCAGTCTCACTTCACTATTTCTTCAGAGCTTCACTCTATCCATCAATTGGATTCAATGATCCATGGTGATTCCTCTGAATCACTCCGTTCCTCTGCATCCTTCAGAATTTTGTCTGCAACTGAATTCAAAACCTATGAATTCACTGTAAATCATTTATGAAAAAATCTTCAATATTTTTACACAGTCAGGAAATAACATCTCCATATATTAATATAAATAGCAAATTACATATCTGAGACTCTAAGTCTCACACAAGCCAGTTCTTCAATGTTACGGCCTCTCCCTTTTGACTCTGCCCATAGGCTTACATATAAGTATTTGTCTCGCTCCCTCTCCTATTGAACGCGTGGGTTCATCACACACATATTTATATCGAAACATTGGATCAGATCACTATGAAGGATTCGATCACATCCTTTCCTCAAAACTCTCAACTAAATCCATAAATCTCACTACATGCATACATATGTGGCAGTATCACATTTTATAAAGTCTTTGAGAAACTTATCCATTACATCATTTTAAGCTCTGTTTTAAATAGAGTCCCCTTGTTTAGCTCGATGGTCCACGCCCACTTTGGATTCCTTTGTTTGATTGAGGGGGTTAGATGCTCCTGCATCATTTGGTAACTTTCATATATATTATATAATATATCTAAATATATATATTATATATATATATATATATTTATATATATATATAAATACAAATTTAATGATTTTTTTGGTACTTGATATATAATATATATTATATATTATTATATATATAAACCATGTCGATGGTCAACATCTTAACTAGCTCTAGTATTCTTGAGTGGAAACCAAACTAAGAATATTGGACAAGGTTCAAACTATATTCTTTCCAAATCCAGCATTGAAGCTAGTAGTAGCTAGGCTTATCATTATAATAAATACAAAAATTGGCTATGAAAGCCATAACAACCAGATAAGAAAAAATACTGGAAACATGAAAACTATAAACCATGGGTATTGTTGAGTGTATTGATAGTGGGTTTGTGTGACGAAGAGACCATAAAATTAAACAACCATAGAAAACATGTGTTTGATGAGACATGGTGGATCTCTGTCATGAAATAGTGTTGTTCCCATTCGTTACATTCTACCATCCATAATCTAATAGAGTGGGTGGAGCTACACCATCCAAAGGATGAGCTCATCCTTGCTTTCATTGTCGTTGAAGAATACTTTTCCTAACATATTCTTAGCATGCTAGTATAAATACACTATGTCTAAGTATTGATTTCGACAAGCCCTTGACATACCCAAATCTGGGACCCAATCGTCCACTTGTTCCATGACATTGGAGTCAAATGTCTTATTTCTTTCATCAACCAATTCTTTTTAGATATTCGATATTTCATGTTGAATCACTAGGGGAGTGTGCTTGTGGTAGCAGTTTACTAAGGCATGGGCTTGGGCTCTAGCATGAGAATCGCTTGCCAAACTATGACCCCCAATCTCCCTACTTGAATGCGCTCTCTTCCTCAACATTGGGGCCACATTAGGAAGAGCACAAAATAATCCAAAGGAATAAGGGATGGGGAAACTAGTAGGGGAGAGCGGGGGATGCCAGGAGGATGAGTCGGTAGACATAAGAAAGAGCTTGAGTGATTGGGAGAGGAGCCATAAGGGAGTGGATGTCAAGAAAGTGACTAACAATCATAAAAATAACTAACCTTTGTTGTTGAGAGGTCATGAGTTCAATTCTCTTGACACCCTTAAAGTTAGGATCTAATCCTAAATAATTTTAAGATAATTTAAAAAAATGATAAATTTTAATATAAAATAAGTGAACATTGATATTTTTAAATATTGTACTTTATAAATATAATATTTAAAATAAATAATCCTTTATTTTTAAGGGATTCATATTTAATAGAAAGAAATGTTCATGTTCATACTATAAAGTGTGTACTTGTGATATGGATATTATCTAACTTATATTTTTATTGTTGACATAAATGTACCTCTATGAAAAATAATCCTTGCATCACTAAAAGTCAACAATTTTTTTTCTAACTTATATTTTTATATGAAAACTTGTTTGTTTCTAATCAAAATTAAATGTTTTTATTATTTATATTTTTTGATATTATTGAGTCTTTTAACAAAAACATAAGAAATTTGTGGGTTTGGAGTACACCTTAAAATTGTTTTTGTTTAACTAAGATCTTGTATTTTTAGGGCATAAGGAAACATGTTAATGGCCCAATACTTGAAGGCATCTATCGAGAGTGAAAGCCTACCCCCTGATGAACCACCAACACTTAATTATAGAGAACATGGTTTTCCTTGAGTAATAGTGATGAGTCAACCTGTAATAGTACATAGCTTCCAATGATGGTTGTCCCCATTATCAGTTTGACAATTGAATTATGATAGGTTTTTCCACTATTTTTAGAAAAAAAAACAAAAAAAGTATGAATTAAAGACCTTTATATCATAAAATGTCTTAAGCAAACACCTTATTACTAATTACTCCTTAACTTCTATGTGGTTCACAAACCCTAAAAGATTAGTGACCTCTACCTCCACTAAATATTTGGGGCAAATCCACTCTAAGGGATCACTTCCTACCAGGTTCAGTAACTATGAAATAGACTCAACCAACTGAGCTAAAATTTCCCACTAATTATATTTAATTTCATAATAAAAATGTAACCAATTAAATAAGATGGTTGATTTCCATTTAATTTTACATATAAAAATATTTTATATTAATAAAATTAAATTTCCTATATGCCTCAGCCTACCTAGCAAACCAAAAACTATGAATTCATAAATAATAAATAATTATGAATATCACCTTATACTAATTACTCCTATACTTCTAGTGGTCATAAGCCCTAAAGATTAGTGACCGCTACCTCCACTAAATTTGGGGTAAATATCCCACTCTAAAGGGACAACTTCCAATAGCTCAATAACCATGATCACTTCCTAACTCTAGCTCAATAACCATGAAATAGACTCAACCAACTAAAATAATCATTTTCCCACAATTGATTAATTCATAAATAAAATTAATCAATTAAATAAAATGATTGAATTCCATAAATTTACATATAAAAATTATTAATATTAAAAATTAAATTTCTTAATGCTCAACCTCCTAGAAACCAAAAATTATAATAAAATAATTAATAATTAAATATAAATATTTATAAATCCCATAAAATAATAAGTTCAAGTGGGATAATTCTCCTCCATTCAAAGTTTTATCCCGCAAATATATTAACATAAATTGAATATTTCAAATTAATGATAAATATAACAACCTTATAATAATATATATAATAAACTTGGTTATTAATAATTAATGAATTAAATAATAATATAGTACGATATTAAATTATGTTAGAATTGGCATGTTTTTTCAAGGTATTAGCATGTGTGTTTGTTTTTTCGAAGTTCTTTGCCATTAAAAAAGGGCGGGCTTTTGGGTAAATTCTTCCGCATGAAAAGAATGACAATATATTCCAAACTTATAATAATGGTTTTTAGGTAAAAAGAAAACTGAAAATAATGTTATGAAGCATTTATTTATGGGAGACTCCTTAATTAAAAGATGTGCGGCACTTTAATGTTTCAAATGCCTTTATCTTTTTTATATATTGAAATGTAATCAAAAGAGTTAAAGCAAACCAAAATAGGTTAATGCTTATTAGAAATAAGATGATAAATTTGATAAAGTTTAGAAAGATAAAAACTATTTAATATTTATTTAATATT
>APFE030619204.1:0-12560 GCA_000404065.3 Pinus taeda
TTTGTTTTTTTAGTTATTTTTTTAAAGGTAAAAAATATATTGTTGCAATTCAAAAATAAATATAATAATAAGTTGAAGTTTATTATGATTTGTTATTGGAGAAATCATATCAAAGATAGAACTTTAAAATTTTGAGATAAATATTACAAAAATAGTATAACATAGAAACCATTATAAGAATTATTAGTTTTAGAGGTCTTTATAGGAATGAGTTCTCTGACCCTCTCTAAATTCTCAATCTGTATCTCACTTTATGTGCATCAATCCTGTCATGATACTTGTTGGAAGAACATACCGTGCTCCAAATATGTAAATGACGCATATCTGAATAACCTTTTTAACGCGGCACTTGTTTGTCCAAACATTTAAATGAAGCGTCCACGAAACAAAAACATATATTGTGTCACAAAGAAGCTTATATTATAATTTTATTCATTTAGCTAAAGAAACCCTTTTCGGTCCCCGCGATAGCTAAAGGTCCCTAGGAAACCAATTTTTACGGGAGTAGTCTACGGAGAGGAATTGGCGCAGGGATAAAAGTGGTTAACTAAAAATAAATTTTTTTAGAGGTAGTATTTGAATCATGTTTTTTTATGGTGGAAATGGTCTTACAGCCATTAAAAATCTTCTAGGGCACTAAAGTTTGACTGCTGTAATTTGGATCTCCAAAAATCTTAAATTTTATCAAAATATAAATACAATTTCCATGACTTTGAAGGCAAAAAGCAATCTCTTTAAACTATAACATTTTTACATACTTTTTGTTTAAAATGTCTATTGTGATCCATGCAAGAGATTCCCTTTTAATTTTTGTATTATATTATTTTATAAAATAAAATAAATAAATAAATAATAGAAAATTTGATTTAGAAGATATCTAAATATTTATTTTGAAATTGAGTTTTAATTTGGGTATATATATGACATTTTTAAAGACTCTTTTTTTCTTTAGTTTTTTTTGGCTACAAAGATGAAAGATTCTTGCACCTCACTGTGTTTTGAGAATTGTCCAACGGCTAGTTTTACTATGAAATTGTGGAATTGGTTAGTTTCTTAGCAAATTTGATTTTCTTCTTTGTGCTAGTCAAAACTCAAAGATACTTTTGATCTTCTAGATTAGTATTTACTACCTCTTTGTAATATTTTAACTTCTTTTTATGTTCTAATTCTTTATTGCACCACATATTTTATTTAAATTTAGATGCAACAATACTTTTAATATTATGAGTAACCTGCAAGATGACATATTCCTATATTCCATTGTGATTTAGCCAAGACCTAGTGTCTCGATGCCATCCTAGCATAAGTCGTAAGTTCTTGGTGGTCATGGCTAGAGTTGGAAGCAATTTTCAGGATCTTGTTCTCATCCATGTTGTTTATCTTGTTTGTGTACATTGAGTGCCTAACCATGACACAAATTGTATGGGGGAAGTTCACTTTTATGAAGAGGATGTGATAAGGTATATTTTTTTTCATATTAAGATTATAAGTAATAAAATTATTTTAGATTTGTTTCTTCCTTCTCCAAGAATATTTAGAGATACTACATCATCAAACTTCACATTTGTATAAGATAGCACGGATGATGAGGTATCAAAAAGGAGTTTTTTCTTGTGTGTCAATTAAAGGTATGCTAATTTACACTTGTTTTCAAGCCCATAATAAGCTTTCCACCCTCCATTTATCCTTCTTTCAACAATATAGATGTTGCTTAGCTTATGATGAATATTGATTCTAAGATACTTTTATGAAAAAACTTCCTCTAAACTATTATTTCATTTACAAAAGTGTCATAAGTGTTTTTATAGGTTTTGTTTATCATACCCTTTGCTTTGTCCATATTCACAATCCTTCACATACTAGAACAAAGGTCCTTAATAGAGCTTAGATAATTATTAAGGTCATAAAGATTCTATATCATAAGAACAATATCATCAACATAAAGAAGAAGAATGATAATTATATTAGTGAAAGTTGGGTCAATCCAACTAGCCATTTCCCAACAACATGCTAACTTATTAATGTAAATGTCAAAGAGAGTAGGGAACAAGGGACAACCTTGCTTGGTTCCTATATTACAATTAAGTTTTCCCAATCACTCTTCAATGTTCCTAAACTTGGCAATGACACTTTTATATAGCTTTAGAATAACAATACTTAACTTATAATGGTCTCTCCACTCTTATAACTTATTCCAAAAATTATTAATCCTAGATATATTGTTTCCCCCCAAAATTTTTTTTTTTTTTTAAATCAATAAAAATAAATAAATAAAAATAAATAAAATATATTATTATTGAAACAACTCCTTCCACACAATAATCTTTAATATAACAATACAATTGAGAGATACCTTAAAAATAAATTACCTTTAATTCTCTTTTTATAACTTTCCTACCTAATAAATCTTTTAAAACAAAATAAAATAAATTAATTTTTAACAATGTTATTAATGTTCAAACATAACTTATCTCATTTTCACTTTTTATTACTGATATAATATATTTACGAATAATCAATTTGAAAAGAGAATAGAAATAATGATAATGAAATAGGAAAAATATATTATTTATTTAAAATGTTAGCACTTTAATAAATAAGAAGGAAACATGTTTCTAATTTTATGGAAATAATTAAAAAAGAATTTTATAGTTTATATTGGGGTTAATTTTATTTTTTTATATATAAAATATATAATGCATTCATGATAGGTTTGTTTTTTTAGTTATTTTTTTTGAGGTAAAAAATATATTTTTGAATTAAGTTTATTATGATTTGTTATAGAAATCAAATCAAAGATAGAATTTTAAAACTTTGAAATAAATATTACAAAAATAGTATAACATAGAAACCATTATTAAAAATTATTAGTTTTGGATGTCTTTATAGGAATGGGTTTTTTATTATTTCTTGGGTATCTTGAGTCAAGGGATGCTTAATTGAGTTTTTATTCGCCTAAGCTTGTCATCCTGGAGCTCATATTTAGCTAAATCTCATTCAACATTAGTAGAAGTTTCTCTTTAGCTTCATTCTTGTCAAGTAAATATCGTCCAAGCAATAATTTCAAGTGCCAATATGTTAACTATGTACTTGTATTTGTTGTATTGATCCTTGGTGTGACCTGTGTCTGGCACCCAATTAACCACCTGAGACAACACTTCTGAGTTAAGCAAACAGTGGTGTTCATCACCTAATTCTCTCAACACGTGTGTTATCTCCCTTGGTCCTATTGAGGAGTTTGTTCCTTGTACGAAGTTGTCAAACTTTATGCCCGTTGTTGGGCACGAGATCCACCCTACTCTTAATAGTAAGCCATGTTGCATCAAACACGGGCTAGTTGACAAGGCATGATAACCCAAAATTTATTATACCTCGCTTGGCCAAAGTGGAAGAATAATACCAATCTAGAAACAACGAAGGAGTGGTTACAATTAGGTTGGTCACAAAAGGGAGAAGTTGAATGGGGCAGGATGGAGGGGTTTATGCACAAGAACTTCGAAGGAGTCTTGGGCACATGAGAAGCTCAAGAAGGTAGACTTGACAATACCATGATTGAGGAGAGATGGGAGGACAACGAAAAATCTAAATCCAAACAACAAATCTTGTAAGAAAATGTAAAGGATTGACATCCTCATGGTAGATCCCTAGGGATAACAATGTGAAATACTTGAAACAACAAGATATATGAAGGAAACCCAACTCGTTACCTCAAGAATAATTAGTTGGATGGAAATAATCCCTACTGTGAGTGACCATCAATTTTGACATGAAACTTCTTGTGGGTGGCAATCAATTATCCTCACATGCAGGGTGGTGGCGTTTCAAGATGAGTGCTCCCCATCTCTTGAAATGACCAATGAGCATTGGAAGGCCTATATAAACTAAATTTCTGATGGTTGAGGACGATATAACATTTCCCACTAAAATATATTGGGATTCCACTCAAGATTGTACACTAAACTAGTGTTGAACTGAATTTTTCTTGTAATAAAAAAGTACTAATTAGCCATATAACATCATGAAAAATAAGTAATAAGTCATGATTATCTTGGGGGGGCACATTGCCATTCCCATTCCCACCTTCCTAAATGCCTTGGGCACCAAACACCATTCAAACTCATTAAATGCTATCTGTTGTAGCGGCTACAACCACCCTCTGAAATTTTTCCTTAGCCTCGTTTTGGAGCCTCCATTCCAACCTTCACAGCAGCTTTCCTTGCTTCGTCAAGTTTACAAGCTTCAGTGTCTTTCTTGCACAAAGGCAGTCTGTCGGTCACAGCTTGATCCATTCCCCTCACAAGTTATTCACCCAGACTTGGTCCAGCTATAGGTTGAGCAACTTCCCCTTGAAAATTGCGCATTTCTGGAGGGGAACCAGCCTTCCCTCCAAAAATTGCGCAATCCTCTCTTGTAGCTTGCTTGGCTCCAAGATTGTGCAATCTTGCCTGCCAACACTCCCAGTAGGATTTGCGTAATTTCCCCAACAAGGCTTCTCAGCCCAGAATTTGTGCAAATCTGGGCAGTAGTTAGCTACTCTACCCAGAAATTGCACAAATCTCCTCAGCAGCCAGCCCAGCTCCCAGCCAGAAATGTGCATTGTTCTCCAGCAGTTGAGCAGTCCCTTGCATGTGCAGCTGAGTTGACCAATTCCCTCCAGGACTGAGGAAAACAGACTTGTATGCATGGGCTACTTCTCCCAAGGTAGCATGCAATGCATCCCTTGTTTCAGAGATCTATATTTAGCAGTTGGAGGTTACATGCAAGGAGAAATTCTGAAACCTCCCATCAAATGTCGCTTCCCCTGGATTCGTGGCATGCACATCACAACCTCGATGTTATCAAAACTCATCAACCAGACACTGGATATCTCATTCCTCACATCAACCTTGTAGCTCTAACATCCCACATCACATCTACGAGCAGTCGGCACATTCAACTCAGTTGTTTTGGGGTAAGCCCACTTCCCATGCCTTGTGCTGCATTTTTGTCGCTTTTTGTGTTTTTGCTTTTAGGAGTGTTGTTTGCTTGATTTGTTTGAATGCTTGATGTCGTTTACATATATACTAGGTTTTCCTAGCTCTGTTTCATTTTTTGTTGCTATCTCACTGTTGTCACATGCATGAAATTGTTTTGCACGAACGTTCACCCAACCAACGAACTGCTTTACCCACATGCATGTTGATCTATTTGTTGAATCTTTCGTTCATGTTTTACATGCACTTTCAATCACTTCCACTATCACTTAATGTCGCCATGCATTTACTGCCTTAGTTGCTTTCAGTTCCTCGTCGGCAAGTCGAGCCAACCTTGGCTTGGAATCTACCTTCATTAAGGCTGCATTGCGTAATAAGGGGAAGGAAGGCTCACCTTCCTCTCCAGATTTTCACATTCCTTCCTAGCACTGGCCTCCAAGACTGTTTTTCACATTTCTGGAGGATAGTGGTTGCTTGGCCCAAGAAATTGCGCAAATTTGTCCCAAAGCCAACAGTCCTTCCCAGCTGGAATTGTGCATTGCGCAATCCCAATAGTTAGTAGCTAGATTGGATTGTGCATTGCGCAATTCCAATAGTCAGCCAGTATCCCAACAACCCAGACTGTGCCTTGTGCAGTCTTGGCAGTCGGTCTCCCGAAGTCTCGGTCGAAATTGCGTAAACTTCATGATCATGCACCCAGGTATGTTGCAAGTTAGTTCTCATGTTCATTTTGGTTTTCGATTAACAGATTTCTTGCCATGAGTGTTTCCTTGTCTCTAGGTATCCCAGGTGTTCATTTGCCTCTCAGCACTACAGGTGCAATGGTTTCCAGGAGATTAGAGACGAAAACACCGTTCAGAGCACACTTGGAGATGAAGTCGATCAAGTGTCCATGGACTTTCCTACCCACAAAGAAATCAAATTGTTCATAGACAAGGAAATCAAGATATGACAGTAGCAACTGAGCAGCATCATGAACAGTAGTTGAAGATAGCATACCAAATGCAACGAATACAAGAGGAGGGTTGTTGACAACACGAAGGTGGAACAAGGTTGCAAGCTCAATCAGGTCCATTGATGATGAAAAAAACTTTGGAGACTCCGGCTATAAAGTGACAGCACAACATGAAGATAGCGCGAAGGCAGAAGATGGAACAAATAAGGAGTTGCATGTGCTGAAGCAGCAACTTAGGAAGAAGATGAAGCTACACAGATAGACGAATGAGTTGCAACAGGAATAGGAGCGACAGAGGGTGCAACATGCACTCACGGATGAAACTGCGCCCATACAAGTTAAGGACCCATCCTAGTAGCTGACATAGAGAAGACATGGTGAGCAATTTTGTTGATCACATGCAAGGGATTCAGTAGCATGCATGTCGTTGAGCACATGCATGCAATCCAACCCATTCAAAACAATAACCAAGGCGAAGACAAGAAGCAAGTCCAACTGGGGTTGAACATGTAATTTGGCAAGTTGATGCGCATGACCACCAACACACACTTGAAGATCAGTACATACACTATGCATTAGTGGGTTGTCGGTTCAACTGTACCTAAGAAGACCATGCGCATGTTAGCAGATGAGTTGGATGAAGGGGCCGAACCAATGCAGCGGTTATAATGGCGGCAAGAGTTCGCTTCAGCAAGATGTCACCATGAGGTGCATGCACACCATCATCGGCGTCCAATATTGGCATCAGCTCAACAACTTCACCATGACAAGCATGTCAAAAGTTGGTCTCATCACAGTGGACCGATTTCCAGTGATGTCTTGCAAGGCTTGCTCAAGCCATGTTGTCTCACATGAGTACATGTGCATTGTAACGTTGGGTCATGTTAAGTGTAAGTCAAGTGTCAATAGTTGGACGTAACGGTCATAAAGTAGGTGAAGAGTCATGAGGGTAGTTGAACTGTCACAAAGGGAAATGTCAAGGGTCACCCCACCCTTTTCTATAAATAGTCCCTCATAACTCATTGTAGAGGCTTTTGTTTAGCCAAGCTTCCACTAAGACAATCTTGAAGAAGGCTTGGATAGTATTGTAACACACCTTGGCTTCTCTACTGCACGGAGCTAGCAGATCACTTTGGAGGAGTAGGCGGATGTGGTTGTAACAATCCACTATTGGGGCTAACAGGTTTACATGGATGTATTGTATGATTGAGACTTACACTTCTTTATATAATAAGAGCCAACACATTTTCAAGCATATGTTGTTATTGTAGTTGGAGTGCTCTAGTTTCCTTAATGATATATGTTGTTTAAATTACGTACGTGTGTATGAACTGATTCACATGCAATTATATGAATCTTGTTGTTAATGTATTGTATATGTTGTTAATGTTGTCACCGTCAGTGTCGACTGTTCTGCCGGACATTAGACAAACCTTTCAAATGCACCTTGCTGTAACAACCGTCGCACTCATCTCAGACTGATCTGTGAGTGTTGTACGTGTTATCGTACCTTGTATGATGTGATTGTTGCATCCGAATGGACTGCTCCACTGGAAGTTGTGCATGTTCTTTTGTGTTTTGTGTTCGCAGCTGAGTTGGGACTAATCCCTTTTAACCTGGAACTCACCTTCACCTTCTTCTCCCTTCGAAGTGTTAGAACCTCTCATACACCTTCTTTGACTCATTGCATTAGTCACACCCTTACTACTGATAGAGTTATCTTACTTGCCTCTATGAGACATCGCGGTTAAGGAATTACCTTACGACCCACTGCTGGGACTCTTACACCAAATGGTCTGAGGTCTAATTGGGACTTCTTACAGGGGAGATTCCCTTGACATGTTGGCACGTCCAGCATTGTCAACATTTATGGCGCTAGAAGGAGGACCTCATGACAAGTTGTGTCCTCTCATCCAACTTTGAACCTTTGCATATCTTCCATGGAGTCTTGCACTCTTCTTCCCCCGAGGTGTTTTTTAAATCATGAAGATGTCTCCATCTCGGGGAAGCTTTTCGCTCTCTCATCCACTCACACATATGATGGTGAAGGCGAAGTGGTCTGGCCTGAGCACTTACATAACTTTCTTTCCATGATTCATGAGGAAGATGAGTTTTCTAACAAACAGGCCAATTTGCTGCTTGCATACACACTTCGCAAATATCCATTTCATTGGGTGCTTAGCCTACCGGCTAACACCGTACACTCATTTGAGCACTTCTATGATCTTATTGAAGACATGTTCTATCATTTTGATCCAGACCATCTTGACCGGAAACTGTTACAGCAACGGAGGGCTCCACATGAATCTGTTATTGATTTTTGGCAGCACTTCCATGACTCGCATTTTCAAGCTCCAAGGAGCCAGATGAAATTTTCTTATCTTTGGGACCAGTTTGAGTACTTCCTTAACAAATCTTCCTGTCCTAAGAGAAAGGTTGAGATCAATCCTTGCTCAACAATCCTTGTTGATGGAGCTGTGCAATCTCATGTGGAAGTGGGCACTATCTCAACTGATCGTCCACCTTCCTCTTAATCAACAATGCCACCACTACCCAGTGATGTTGAGGATCATGTTCACACACTTATTCATCCTTCACACCCTCCCAACATCACTTCACTCAATTTTCGCGCAGATTTGGTTGTGAACCCTTCGAGTCATCATATGCATTATTTTCTACGACCTCCGTCTTCACACTCGAATGTTCCTCCAAGTGATGTTGTCTTGTGTTTGTCCATTCCGGACTCTTCACTTGTTGTGAGCGAGGAACAACCCACTGACGAAGTTGGTATTGCACAACTAAAATGCACTGTCATTAATGAAGAGTATGAGTGGGAGCTTGAGCATCAACACTCGACGAAGGATGACTCCCTTCTGTCTGAGCCCCCTTCATTCTTTCCTAACATCATTGGTGAACCTTCCATCCATGATTTCGTATGTGTGTCTTCATACACGGATGCACTCATTATTGATCTTTTGCAGGACATACCATATGTTAACCCATCATCCAACAACGGAGCAGACCAATCATTCATTGGAAATCCACTTTATATTTCATCTGCTTTTTCCAGAAACACAGAGGGTGAACATCCTTCCTCCTCATCTACCCCTTTGTGTGATTCATCAAACCATGAGGATGTCGACCAATATCCTGAATTTTCTGATCTTGGCTTTCGTGATCTCTTCACCTCATCATTTGATCACGATGTTGATTCACTTGTTATAAATCCATCTAAGCCACTGGTTTATGAAGATCCATTTGTCAACGAAGACAAAACCCCATAGACCGTCGAGGCACTTCAACTCGAGCTCATGGTTATGTCAAGCCCTCACTATCTTGAGGTTGGTTTCGCTTCCGATCAGGAAATTGTTCAAACACTCAAGGCTCCTAATCACTCATTTATATGCACTCAAGATCAATCTAACACTCATATTTTAATTCCTCCACTGGAACTACATGATCCCATTGCTCATGCATTGGAGGAGTCTTACATTGCAAACAATCGTTCGTGACACAAGTTATCTTTGTTTCTTTTGTTTTCTTGCATGTCACAGTCAAAAGTGTGCTTATGCTTCAAAGTTGCACGTAGTGTCACATAACACCATGATAAGTCCGCGAACTGCCCATCATGCACTTGCACTCACTTATGTCCCGTGGGCACTTTGAATCATGAAGTGTGGTTGTCTTCATTGTTATATCTTTTTTTCTTGTTGGTTCGCACAAATAGGTTCTTCACATACCAAGCCTTCACCAACATGGGTCTACTAATGCGCCGATGGCTACATTGGAAGTATCACTTCACGTGATCAGGCCCATGTACCGTTAGTGTAGGAGTAGGAGTAGTGTTTGCTTTCAGTTGTTTGCTTGCATGCTTGTTTGCTTACATTCTTTGTTTTCTTATTTGTTTGCTAGCTTTTTTGTTTACTTGCTTTGCTTTCATTTTTTCTTCTACTCTTTCTTTGCTTCGTTGATAGTTAGTTCATTCGCTTGTTTCGTTCATAGGTTAGTTTTGCATGAAACCATGTATGACTCTTGAAACGAGCTGGGTAAAGTATAAGAGGGGTTGTACAACTATCACTACTTGGTTATTTGTCATCTTGCCTCTATATGATGAGCTCGTTACTTTTAGTCCATGATACGTCGAAAGAAAATATGTATTGTTCGAAGTGAACCTTGGTGTAAACACAATGCTTGTGCGCTAACTAGTGTCGGCTTCTCTAGTCGATTGTTTTTGGGTTAACCCTTGTCAGCTCAGTCAAGTAGAGTAAGGCAAGGGGGAAAACCTTGATAGGCACGTCATAAATACAATAAACTAATTCTCTGTTGGAACAACCTCTTCTTCTCTCAATAAATTGGGATCCCTCTTTCGCCTCTGAAATGAATTAGTGTTATGCATAGTGAAAAATAGAAAAATGAAAAGTCAAAAATTCAAAATGAGAAATAAAAAAGTCGAAAGAAAACAAAGGCTTCCTAGGCAAGGAGGTGATGCAAGTAACTCCGCTGGGGTATGGACCAGGCTCTCTGGCAGCGGAGCCATGCTTGTGTTCCTATGTGACTCCACCAGGGTACTATCCAAGCCTGTTGGCAATGGAGCAACACTAGAGATGAAACTAAGACTCTCACAACTATACTGCTTGTGCACCTATATACCCCTCAACCCCAATCTAAAAAACTGTGTTTCCTTGGCTTGTAATGTGTGTCAATTGACCAAGGGTTTGGCATATGCTACATCTTACAATAAATTTTGTGTGGAACCAAGATGAGCTGAAAACTGAACAATACTTCCGGAGGTGTTAGAATTTCTTTTCACAAACAAGGTCCATTCAGAGAGCTGGAGTTCTACTAGTGTGTCGCCAAGTGTTGTAGCGGCTAAAACCACCTTCCAATTTTTTTCCTTAGCCTCGTTTTGGAGCCTCCTTTCCAACATTCACAGCAGCTTTCCTTGCTTCATCAATTTCACAAGCTTCAACGTCTTTCTTGCACAAAGGCAATTTGTCGGTCGCAGCTTGATCCATTCCCCTCACAGGTTGTTCACCCGGACTTGGTCCAATTGCAAGTTGAGCAGCTTCCCCTTGAAAATTGTGCACTTTTGGAGGGAAACCAACCTTCCCTCCAGAAATTACGCAATCCTCTCTGGCATCCTGCTAGGCTCTAGGATTTCGTAATCCTGCCTGCTAACACTCCCAACAGGATTTGTGCAAATTTCCCCAGCAAGACTACTTAGCCCAGAAGTTGTGCAAATCTGGGCAACAATGAGCTGCTTTGCCCAGAGATTGCGCAAATCTCCTGGGAAGCCAGCCTAGCTCCCAGGCAGAATGCACATTTTTCTCCAGCAGTCAAGTAGTCTCTTACATGTGCAGCTGAGTTAACCGGTACCCTTCGGGACTGAGCAAAATAGACTTGGATGCATGGGCTACTTCTCCCAAGGTAGCATGCAAGGCATCCCTTGTTTCAGATATCTATGTTTAACAGTTTGAGGTTACATGCAAAGAGAAATTCCAAAACCTCCCACCAAGTGTCGCTTCCCTTAGATTCGTGGCATGTGCGTCGCAACCTCGATGTTATCAAAAATCATCAACCGAACATTGCAAAGCTCATTCCTCACATCAACCTTTCAGCTCTAACATCCCACATCACATTTAAGAGCAGTTGGCATGTTCAGCTCAGCTATTTTGGGGTAAGCTCACTTCCCATGCCTTGTGTTGCATTTCTATTGCTTTTTGTGTTTTCCCTTGTGGGAGTAATGTTTGATTGATTTCTTTGAACGCTTGTTGTCATTTACATATATACTAGCTTGTCCTAGCATTGTTTTCGTTTTCGTTGTTATCTCACTCCTGTCGCATGCATGACACTGTTTTTCATGGACATTCGCCCAACCGGCAAACTGCGTCACCCACATGCATGTTGATCTGTTTTTTGAATCTTTCATTCGTGTTTTGCATGCATTGGTAATCACTTCTGCTATCACTTAGTGTCACCATGCATTTACTGTCTTAGTTGCTTTCAGTTGCCCGTCGACGAGTTGGGCCAACCTTGGCCCGGACTCCATCACCAAGGCTGCATTGCGCAATCTAGGGAAGGAAGGCTCACCTTCCTCTCCATATTTACGCATTCCTACCCAGCACTAGCATCTAGCACTGTTTTGCACATTTCTGGAGGACAATGGCTACTTGGTCCAAGAAATTGCGCAAATTTGTCCCTAGGCCAGCAATCCTTCCCAGCTAGAATTGCATATTGTGCAATCCCAGCAGTTAGCAGCCATACTGGACTGTGCATTGCGCAGTTCCAGTGGTCAGCCCAGACTGTGCCTTGTGTAGTCTTAGCAGGCAGTCTCCCGACCTCCTGGTCGAAATTGTGCAACCTTCATGATCATGCACCCAGGTATGTTGCAAGTCAGTTCTCATGTTCATTTTGGTTTTCGACTGACATATTGTTTGCCATGAGTATTGCCATGTCTCTAGGTATCCTAGGTGTTCAGCTACCTCTCAATAGCACAGGTACAATGGTTTCTAGGAGAGAAGAGACAAAGACGATGTTCATAGCACACTTGGGGATGCAATCGATCAAGTGTCCATGGACTTGCCTACCCACGAAGACATCAAGTTGTTCTTAGACAAGGACATCAAGATATG
>APFE030619210.1:0-10419 GCA_000404065.3 Pinus taeda
AAGAATCAAGTCAATATGATGAGAAGTACTTCTCATGGGAGGTAGTCTTTTTAAAAATTCATCATTAACTATCTCCTTGAATTCACCTAACAAGGATTTAATTTCTGCAGGTATGGTTTTTAATTCCACTTCCTCCTGTACATCCTTTGGAATCACTACTAAAAAAAATTCCCCACCTTTATTCATGTACAAAATCCTTGGTTGAACACAATATTATCTTATTGTTACTCATGCTTTTACCTCAACAACTTCCTATTATTACTTTTATCATTGGTGTGAGGTTGTACCATTGTTCATCCTTCCTGAAATCATATGTGTTTCCTAATCATCATGGTAAAATTTCTTTTCAAACAACTATGGTCTTCCTAGAAGTATGTGGTAGGCATCCATCTCAACCACATCATGCAATATGTGCACCTGAAGGCTTCCAATTTGAAACATTAACAAGAATTATTTAGTCACAGTCACATGTTGTCCTTTTTGTAACCATGAGACTTTGTAAGGATTTGGATGGAATAAGCGTTTGATTTTCAACTTTACCATGACTTCAATGGATACTAATTTCTTAGTACTTCCACCATCAATAACCAATTTACAACACTTCCGTTGGACCTTACATTTAGTTTTGAAAACTTTTCTTCTTTGTTTGGTTCTTCCACTATCGTTTTCTTAGGTTTGAGCAACACTTTGTAAAACATCAAATTTTCTCCATATTCTTGGTGAAGTATAGACACATTTTTTCCAGCAACAAAAGCTTCATTGACTTGTGTAACGTTTTTTCGAGGTTCACCTCTTCTCCCTAAATTTTCTCCTTCTGAGTACTCTAATTTCTTATGTCCTTCAACTTCACAATGATAAATAGTAATTATATACTTTCCCCTTCATCTTCTGAGAAATATTCTACCTCTCCCAGCACTATTTCCACCTCTACCACTTTGACCACTAGTATACTCTTCTTCCCTTTCAATGTCTCTAGTAATCCCTATATTACCTCTACCTTTTTTATGTTTTTCCTACTCAATTTTTCCTCTACCTTCAAGGAAATGTAACAGGATTCATCAATAGTTTGAAAATAATGCATACTCATTTCATATTGAATCAAGTATTTCAGTCCATTCACATACCTTATGACTCTTTGGAATTATGCTTATTTTATACCATATCAGATTGATGCTCTGAAAAATATTTAGTGTACTCAGAGACATAATTTTCCTCTTGTCTTAGATTCAAGACTTGTCTATACAAATTCGGCTTGTAATCAATATGTAGAAATTTCTCATTGATCTTCAGGACCATCTTCTTCCACATCTTGATCTTTTCTAGTTGATTATTTACTTTTTCCTTCTGTAGCATATCCCACCATAGTGCAACATGACCCTTTAACTTGGTCATGGAAAATTTCACCCGATTTGGATCTTGAACATTTTCATACTCAAAGTATTATTGGATCTTGAAAATTTCATTCATTTCCATTACACTTTCACTATTATGTTCATTATATCACCTCCATTTCACTACTATGTCACTACATTCATTCCACTTTCATTATCATTGGGCCACATTTATGTTTTTCCAAACTTTATTAATTCTTAGCCTTTTTAAGTGAATTTGTGGTTAAAAAATAGAAAATAATGTGGCATATGCTATCTAACAGTGGGTTGAGATTATTGACATATGTAGGTCAAAAGGAGGCTTCTAGAAGACTTTTATGTGGCACCCTAGGCCAAATTCGAATTTGAGTGGAGAGAATCATGGGATCAAGAGGATATGTGTCACATCTCCTAATGGTATTGAAACTCTAGAAGACATGTGTCTTATCAGTTCCTATTTTGATCAGGACTCTAGAGGTAGAGGGAGAGATTCATGGACTCTCATTAATGAGTTGACTTCTCATCTTTTTGTATAAATAGGAGATCTCTCTACTTCATTTGTTAGCTTAGCTTTTTAGTTCTTAAGCTTGTAGCTTTTTGGTAGTTTTTTTAGCTTGGAGCTTGTAGTTCTTCTTTGATGGCTTTGGAAAGCTTTGCAGAGCTTTGTTGTACTTTGTAATTTTGAAGAATTTGAATAAAGCTTTGATGTTCTCAACATGGAAGGAGATGTGAAGTAGATGCCATGGAACACATTAGAATGTAAGGTAGAGTAGATTTTGCTTTGAAGTTTTGCTTTGATTTCATTCACATATGTCATTTTATTGCTTTCAAGTTTGATAGTTTATATTTTCCATTCACGCAATTTTAATTCATGCAAGTGTGTTCAACTAGTTGATTGTAGATTAGTTTTTTTCTTTACATGTTCTTGTATTTTCTTATTAGTTTTTGCATCAAGTGGTGATCTGAGACTTGTTTCCTCTGCTGAACTTTAGTTTTTAATCCCAGTTGTTATGCTTTTGTTTTAGTGAGATTTGTTTACTACTTTTTAAATAACTTAGATATCAGTTCTTCATGCTATATGATGATATCTCCAGTTCCTTTAGCTTTACCCCATTTTAGAAGTTAATTGGCAAGCTATTGTGATTATAATCACAGGTGAAGTAATTGATTTTGCTTTCATTAGTCTGCAAGTAGATAGTTTAGATATCAGTTCTTCATGCTATATAATGATATCTCTGGTGCCTTCAGCTTAACCCCGTTTTAAAAGTTAATTGGCGAGCTATTGTGATTATAGGTGAAGTAATTGATTTTGCTTTCATTAGTCTGCAAGTAGATAGTTTAGATATCAGTTCTTCATGCTATATGATGATTTCTTCGGTGCCTTTAGTTTAACCCTGTTTTAGAAGTTAATTGGTGATCTATTGTGATTATAGGTGAAGTAATTGATTTTGCTTTCATTAGTCTCCAAGTAGATAGTTTAGATATCAGTTCTTCATGCTATATGATGATATCTATGGTGCCTTTAGCTTAACCTCATTTTAGAAGTTAATTGGCGAGCTATTGTGATTATAGGTAAAGTAATTGATTTTGTTTTCATTAGTCTGCTAGTAGATAGTTTAAATGTCATTCTTTCATGCCATATGATGATATTTCTAGAGCCTTTAGCTTAACCCCGTTTTAGAAGTTAATTGACGAAATATTGTGATTATGGGTGAAATTAGTGACTAGTTTCCAGCTTCTTTACTTTTTGGTTTTGAGTGCAGTAGTTTATTAGATTTTAATTCTGTAATTAGATGGACAACAGAGATAGTAACCTCATTTTTAGTACTTTATCTTTTGCTTGATTTATGTAGCTACATGTTTATACTTTTGTTCAAGTTCTGATTTTATAAATAGCATGTTTTGAGATCTTGGAAGTGCTAAGTTTAAAAATTATCATAAGAAGCATAAACATTGTCTTCAACTCTACATCCACACTTGATCTTTAAAAGCATTCTTAAAAATTTAAACTAGGATTTCGATTGCATTAGAATACTTTAGGATACCAACAAGAACAAAACCCCAAAACAACATAAACTATAAAACAACGAAGTAAGAAAAAAAGGTTAACTAAGAACATATGGTGCACCACACTTCCTCAGTTTACGATACCCGGATTGCTAATTTATGTAGAGGAATTTAAGACATTAAATTGACTAGACATTTTGGCGCCATTGTTGGAGAAGTGTAATTAGGAGTCTTTATTTCTTACATCTAAAAAAGATTAACAATTTCTTGAGTATGCTCTCCTCCTGCACTTTGTGTGATCTGGAGGATCAGAAAAAGAATTGTTATGTTAAAAAAAAAAACAAATAAAAGAGAAAAAATGGGACAAAATAAACTTCATCATTTCATTTGATTTCAATAATGTCCAAAAAAAAAAAAAAAAATTGAATCAATGAAATGAATAAGTTATTTGCTCACTTTTCTGAAGGTATTGATTAATTTTGGACTGATGATGAAAGATGAATGGCTAACTTTTTATTCAAGATTTTTAGTTACAGAAATTGTGCACATTCCGCAGCTAAAGTCTGATTCCACAACTGTTCTCCAATTCCGCAGCTGAAAAACCTCATTGTTCAAATCAGCCTAACTTTCTCATACGAAATCAAATTTTGATGATTCAAGTATCATTAAAAATATCTCAACAAGATCTACACAATGAGAAACTCATCATTAGAGTTTGAAATAGGAAATAATGAAAATAATTGCTAAAAAGAAGCAACATTCAACTTGAGGCACTAATTCCAAAGCAGGTATAAATTCTTTTGATTTTTCCTTTTTAGAACTTGTTTCATTAATACAAATTCTTAGTTTTGTGTCTAAATATCATAACTAGAGAGATTGATCACCTCTCTCCTTTGATAATCTTACATTCCATTGCAGAAGAAGTATTAGTTTTTTGCAGGTTCCAGGAGGAAGGACAAATGACTACAAAAGAATGGTGTCTCTTTAAGAGATCAATTTGTTTCATAAGAGGATGATCAACAAAAAAGAGGAAATATGTTGATGCAAAATCAGATCCAAACACTTGAAAAACTTTCAGATACTATTGTCTCCATCACATCCATACCTCATAATAAACCATTCACCTCATTTCACTTCATATTTTCCATTTACATTCACATACACTTTCCATCTCTTTTTGTCTATTCATAACCTACAAATAAAATCAAGAGGCTCATTCACATGCTTATTGCTCATTGCCATTTCTGCTCTCCATTGCCATCTTCCATTTTCATCTTCCCTTTCCTGTCATTTTCATTTCGCAAATAAGCCTACTTCAATGCAAATTATTAAGTCCATAGTCCTTTGAGTCTAAGTTCCTTGTAAAGACACCTTGAGGCTTGCATGCCTTAATGGAAAGTTCTCATGCTGAAAAACAATGTGAATACATTAATGTTCCTTTTTCATCAGATCTTCTAGGTGACTTGACATTAGAAAAACTATTCATACCTAGCAAGATGTGTTTGGGCATCTTGACTCTCATTGTCATTAATGGTGAGAGTTCTCCTGTTGACTAGTGGCATCCATTAATGGTCACTAAGTCAATAATTTCCTGTTATGTTCAACATCATAACATCTTTTTACATAGTAGGAATTGCGCCAATGAATTTTGAAGACATGAAGACTATTATTTTCAGCATTTTGGAGTAGATTCAACAAGTTATAGTAGAAGCAATAAAAAGTCATCTTAACTCTTTATCCATGACTCTTCTTGTTCAGCCACTTGAAGAAGAATATGATCAAAATTTTGCAACCACCACAAATACAACTCATTCATTCCAAAGGATAAGTTAAGGTATGTCATTTTCTAATTTTTGACCATAGAATTCCATAAAATGTTAGAATGATAATTGTTGGAAAAACATTTCTCTTGCTCATTTCATAAAATTTCCAATACCATCAGTTGGGAAGGGGGGTTTGGGGGGGGCGAAAACATTCATATTCATATCTCGCCATGCCCATATCATATTTAGGAGCTCACATACTTCCAAAATATATTAACTATTACATTTTTATTATGAGCATACAATGGCTTTTCACAAAGTCCTTAAAGGATAAGTTGGATACAAACACAATCATGGTTGTCACACAAGAACCAACCATCATGCAATCCAATAAAGATATACTTTGCAACAATAATCAAAATATTATTATGCAAAGTTCAAAGATCAAAATAGAATGCAATAACAAACTATGGTAGTTACACAAGAACCAACCTGTTGCAATTCAAGAAAAACACTTGCGAAAGTATGAAGTTATCAAATGATATCATGCAAAGTTAAGCCAAAGCTTAAGGGTCAAAAGAATTAATGTAATATATATTGCATGAGGACATGCAATAGTTTCAGTTGGGAGGTATGTTGGGTCTTGAAAATGCATTCATTTCCATTACACTTTTACTATTATGTCCATTATATTACCTCCATTTCACTACTATGTCATTAAATTCATCCCACTTTCATTATCATTGGGCCACATTTATGTTTTTCCAAACTTTATTAATTCTTAGCCTTTTAAAGTGAATTTGTGGTTAAAAATTAGAAACTAATGTGCATATACTTATACCTAACAAGTGGGTTGAGATTGTTGACATGTGTAGGTCAAAAGGAGGCTTCTAGAAGACCTTTATGTGGCACCCTAAGGCCAAATTCGAATTTGAGTGGAGAGAATCATGGGATCATGAGGATATGTGTCACATCTCCTAATTGTATTGAAACTCTAAGAAAACATGTGTCTTATCAGTTCCTATTTTGGTTAGGAAACTAGAGGTAGAGGGAGAGATTCATGGACTCTCATTAATGAGATGACTTCTCATCTTTTTGTATAAATAGGAGATCTCTCTCCTTCATTTGTTAGCTTGGCTTTTTAGTTCTTAAGCTTGTAGCTTTTTGATAGCTCTTTAGCTTGGAGCTTGTAGTTCTTCTTTGATGGCTTTGGAAAGCTCTGGAGAGCTTTGTTGTACTTTGTAATTTTGAAGAATTTGAATAAAGTTTTGATGTTCTCAACATGGAAGGAGATGTGAAGTAGATGCCATGGAGCACATTAGAATGTCAGGTAGAGTATATTTTGTTTTGAAGTTTTTCTTTGATTTCATTCAAGTATGTCATTTTATTGCTTTCAAGTTTGATAGTTTAGATTTTCCATTCATGCAAGTGTGTTCAACCAGTTGATTGTAGATTAGTTTTTTTCTTTACATGGTCTTGTATTTTCTTATTAGTTTTTGCATCAAGTGGTGATCTGAGACTTGCTTCCTCTGTTGAACTTTAGTTTTTAATTCCAGTTTTTATGCTTTTATTTTAGTGAGATTTGTTTACTGCTTTTTAAATATCTTAGGTATTAGTTCTTCATGCTATATGATGATATCTCCAGTGCCTTTAGCTTAACCCCATTTTAGAAGTTAATTGGCGAGCTATTGTGATTATAGGTGAAGTAATTGATTTTGCTTTCATTAGTCTGCAAGTAGCTAGTTTAGATATCAGTTCTTCATGTTATATGATGATATCTTCGGTGCCTTTAGCTTAACCCTGTTTTAGAAGTTAATTGGTGAACTATTGTGATTATAGGTGAAGTAATTGATTTTTCTTTTATTAGTTTGCAAGTAGATAGTTTAGATATCAGTTCTTCATGTTATATGATAATATCTTTGGTGCCTTTAGCTTAACCCTGTTTTAGAAGTTAATTGGCGAGCTATTGTGATTATAGGTGAAGTAATTGATTTTGCTTTCATTAGTCTCCAAGTAGATAGTTTAGATATTAGTTCTTCATGCTATATGATGAAATCTCTGGTGCCTTTAGCTTAACCCTGTTTTAGAAGTTAATTGGTGAGCTATTGTGATTATAGGTGAAGTAATTTATTTTACTTTCATTAGTTTGCAAATAGATAGTTTAAATGTCATTCTTTCATGCCATATGATGATATTTCCGAAGTCTTTAGCTTAACCCCATTTTAGAAGTTAATTGAAAAATATTGTGATTGTGGGTGAAATCAGTGACTAGTTTCCAGCTTCTTTACTTTTTGGTTTTGAGTGTAGTAGTTTATTAGATTTTAATTCTGTAATTAGATGGATAGTAGAGATAGTAACCTCATTTTCAGTACCTCACATTTTTCTTGATTTATGTAGCTGCATGTTTACACTTTTGTTCAAGTTCTGATTTTATAAATAGCATGTTTTGAGATCTTTGAAGTGCTAAGTTTGGAAATTATCATAAGAAGCATAAACCTTGTCTTCAACTCTACATTCACACTTGATCTTTAAAAGCATTCTTAAAACTTTAAATTAGGATTTCCATTGCATTAGAATACTTTAGGAGACCAACAAGAACAAAACCCCGAAACAACATAAATTATAAAACAACAAAGTAAGAAAAAAATGTTAACTAACCACATATGGTGCACCACACTTCATCAGTTTATTATACCATGATCGATAATTTATGTAGAGAAATTTAAGACATTAAATTGACTAGACAAGTATCTTTCAAGTTCTCCAATCCAATAGATAAGCAAATTGACTCTAAGGTTTCAATCATAATAGGAAACTTCAACTCTTACAAAACTTTTATTGATCAAGTATAAAATCAACCTTGTTGTTGGCTCTCTCTCCTTACTAACTTTTTCTTCATCTATTTCTCCTGTGAGCTCCTAATATACTTCTACATTTCCATTTCTTCTATGGTCCAACTCTTCTATTCTTCATCTTAAATCTTCCAGTTCTCGATTCCTTACACCTGCTCTACCTACTCCTCTTCTCCTCGATGGAATTTTTTAACACCAAAAATAGGTTTTAACCCTGTACAAAAATTACCTGCATACGAATTCTAAAACACGGAAAATAAGCAATAGCGAGAGCATAATACATAAAACAAATATACACAGATATTTTTCCCCTGGATCCAAAAATCGGGACTACCAGATTGATTTTTCATTATGTTCCTTTCAATGTTACAATACTTATATATACATGTTGAAGCATCCAATACCATTGACTGAAAACCATCGCGCCCAAAACTATGTGCAAAAACCATGCACAAAACCATAGGTAGGTTCACCCCACCTAATATAGGGTCCAAAAAGAAATTTCCCCGTGGCGCTGCCCCAAACCCCGTAGAGGGTGGCTAACCACCCCCCTCAAACCCCCCGTATAAGGGGGGATGCCACTCCCTTGCTGTGCATCGGTGCAACAAAGGGAGTGCTCCGCCCCCCCCTAACCCCCTGGTTAAACTAAGGGAGTTAGTCGTGGAAAGAATATAACACAACCCAACATTCTCCCACTTGTTGTTTTCTTTCCACAGGAGAGCTTAGTCATTTATCCACCCCTACAACGTCCATTGTTTCTCCACACCAAGAGAACTTCTCAAAGCTCACATATATTTTCAATGCATCTGTAGTATTCTTCAAAGTGTCCACCTTTACTAGCAACACCTTTTTGCCTTCTATCATATCCCTCAGAAAGTGATACTAAACATTAATGTGCTTTGTCTTTGAATGGTAAGTAGGGTTCTTTGCCAAGAAAATTGCACTTTGGCGATCACAGTATATCCTTATAGCTCCCTGTACTAACCCCATACTTGAACACAATATTTGCAACCAAACTGTTTCCTTACTTGCATGAGTGGTTGCCATGTATTTTTCCTCTGTAGTTGATAGTGCCACTACAAATTACTTCTTACTCATCCAACTGACGACACCTTCAAATAGGGTAAACACATACCCACTTGTAGATCTTCTCTAATCCAGATCTCCATCCCAATCTGCATCAAAAAAGCCACGAATATCCAAAACTCTTTCCAATCTTGGTCTTCCTTGGTAGCACAAACCATAATCACTAGTGCCACACAAATACCTGAAAACCCACTTCACTATTGTCCAATGCTCCTTCCCTGGTTTTGACATAAACCTGCTCAATACTCCCACTGCATGTGCAATGTCTGGTCTAGTACAGACCATCGCATACATCAGGCTACCAACTGCACTTGCATATGGAACACGAGACATGTCCTCTTCCTCTTCTTATGTCTTAAGAAATTGTTCAGCAAATAACTTTACACCTACAGGAATGGGAACCTTCACCGGTTCACTATCCTACATATTAAACCTATGTAGTATTGTCTCGACATACTTCCTTTGGTTTAACCAGATCTTCCTCTTTGCGTGATCTCTTTTAATTTCCATGCCTAAAATATAGTTTGCAACACCAAGATTTTTCATGTCAAATTTGGAAGACAATTGGGAAATCCTGGATAATTTCTTTGTCATTTCCAATCAGCAACATATCATCCACATACAAGACCAAATAAATAACACAGTCACCAATTAATTTAAAATACACACAGTGATCTACTTTTCTTCTGGTGAAGCCAAGTCCCTGTATAAATGCATCAAATTTCTGATACCACATCCTTGGTGACTGTTTTAACCCATACAGAGACTTCTTTAACTTGCATACTAGTTCTTTCTTACCCTTCACCGCAAAGCCTTCAGGTTGCTTCATGTAGATTTCCTCTTCCAAATCCCGTGAAGAAATGTTGTCTTCACATCCATCTGTTCTACCTCAAAATCAAAAGTAGCAGCAACAACAAATACAGTAATCTAATAGAAGTTACCTTGGCAACAAGAGAAAAGATATCACCAAAAATCAATTCCCGACACCTGGGAATAACCTTTTGCTACCAACCGAGCTTTGTATTTCTCCACCTTCCCTTCTGCATTTGTCTTCTTCTTGAACACCCATTTTGCTGCCAATGGGTTTCCTTCCAGCCGGCAACTCCACCAGATCCCAAGCCTCATTTTTGTGCAAAGATGCCATTTCATCAACCATGGCCTCTTCCAGAGTTTTCCATCCTCTGAATCCACTACTTCCTTCACAGTTCTGGGATCATCATCAATAACAAACAAAGCAAAATTTGAACAGAAAGCAGATGGATTATACCTTTCTAGCTGCCTTCTTTCTCGAACTGATCTTCTCACAGCCGGAGTTTGTGGCTCTTCATCTTTTGATTCCTC
>APFE030619210.1:11913-54935 GCA_000404065.3 Pinus taeda
TCTCGAACCATCTTTCAGTTATCTTTCTCGAACACTATTTTTACACCTGCATCATCCAACTTTCTTACAAAAATCAGATTTTTGGCCAATGCAGGAATCTGTAGAACACCCGAAAGTGTTCTAATACTTCCACCTTGCAACTGCAACTTTACTTTTTCAGGACAAATGATTCTAGCCTTCTTATCATCCACTAAGAAGACATCATCACCATTGTATTTCTCATACTCGTAGAACCATTCCCTATGGGGAGTGAAGTGAAAGGATGCACTTGAGTCAATCACCCATACCTCATGATCTACATGTGTACTTGAAGAAGCCAAGTACACACCCCCACCTTCATATGAGGCGGTTTTTGCTTCTGTAGAAGGAGCATCATCAGATCCCTTTCCTTTTTTAGGAGATTTATATTTATAGTCCCTTTTATAGTGCCCTTCCTTTCCACATTTCCAGCACACATTTACAGGTTTTCCTAGAGATATAGATCTCCCTCTAGATTTAGATCTCCCACTCGATGACTTATTTTTGTTTCTATTCTGGCACTTTCCTCGTACAGAAAAGCCATCACCATTCTGGCTCTCCATATTTTTCTGTCTCATCTCCTCCGTCAGCAAGGATGAGATTATTTTTTCATCAAATTGCAAGGCAGTTGCATTGCTACCTATTGCAATAACCAAACTATCCCACGAATCTGGTAGAGAACAAAACAAACTATTTCACTTATCTTCATTTGAAATTTTAATATCAACAGATAATAATTGGCTTACCATAGTATTAAATGCGTTCAGATGCTCTGTCACCGAGTCTCCATCTTTCATTCGCAGGTTATATACCTTTTTCTGTAGGAACAATTTATTCACCAGAGACTTAGATTGGTATGAAGTCCCTAACTTGTCCCACAAAGCTTTCGTCGTAGCTTCCCTTGATACATTTGGCAATACTGAATCTGAGACACACAATCGTATTGTGCTCTTTGCCTTCTGATCCAACTTCTTCTATTCTTCATCGGACACTCCCGTTGGTTTAGTACATGTATCTACCACGATCCAGTGATATTTATCCACCAACAGATCCTACATCTTGAGTTTCCATAAATCAAAACTCTGACCATTAAATTTCTTGATCTTTATCTTTCCACTACTTGCCATCTTCTTTCACCACAAGAATCAATCCCACAGATCTCCCAATGAACAGGGTCTATCACAGGCCCAAGTGGAACCCCTCAGAGACAAAGGCATCCCGTTGAAGCCAAAAAATCTCTAATACCAACTGTAGGTTTTAACCCCATATAGAAATTACCTGCATACGAATTCTAAAACACAGCAAATAAACAATAGTGAAGTCATAACACATAAAACAAATATACACAGAGATTTTCCCCTATTTCCAAAAAATGGGACTACCAGATTAATTTTTCATTATGTTCCTTTCAATGTTACAATACATATATATATATATATATATACATGCTGAAGCATCTAATACCATGGACCGAAAACCATCACTCCCAAAATCATGTGTGAAAACCATGCACAAAACCATAGGTAGGTTCGCCCCACCTAATATAGAGTCCAAAAACAAATTCCCCAGGGCATTTCCCCAGACCCCATAGAGGGGGGCTAACCGCCCCCACTTTAACTAAGGGATCTATTTGTGGAAAGAATATAACACAACCCAACATCCATCATAATAGGAAACTTCAACTCTTACACAACCTTTATTGATCAAATATGAGATCAACTTTGTTGTTGGGTCTCTCTCCTTACTAACTTGTTCTTCATATATTTCTTCTTTGAGCTCCTAATCTACTTCTACATTTCCATTTCTTCTATGGTCCAACTCTTCTATTATTCATCTTAACTCTTCAAGTTATCGATTCCCTACACCTCCTCTACCTACTCCTCTTCTCCTCAATGGAATTTGTTAACACCAAAAAATCGTACACATGTTTGTACAATCTATAAGATGCGTAAAATCATCCACTAGAATTCACAAGTGAATATTTTCCAGTTGAAAACATTATCGTGTTAAGAAAAATTAAATTCTGATAAGGTCCAAAGTATATGGAATTAAAAAATTAACTTTTACACGGTTGTTTCTTCGATAGTCGCACACTGCATGGTATTTCCTTCGAAATTTGTGAAGTCAAGAAAATGGCCGACTTAGAAAATTTGGAACCACTTACCAGACTTGGAAGATGATTCCCTGACAGGATCTCATTCAAAAACAGTCAAATTCGAGTCACCATAAAGATATGCAACCCTCAATGGAATCATCTTGTGCTACTCATAAGTCATTATCATTCATGAACCAAGAGAGGGAAGATGGATCAAAAATTCTATATAAACAAGCCATGGGAGAACCATTACATGAGGCAATGCGCTGGCCAAATTGCTATCAGAGAAACCCTACATTTCATTGTTGAAGAAAAAGAAGTAAGAGCATTAGTATGTTGGCCATATTTCTTCTGAGAAATCCATCATCCTAGTGAAGGAAGAGTCCACCATTGAGAGAGTCTTCATACTTCTTTGAGAGAGAGAAGAAGCTTGCAAAGAGATTGAAGAAAGTAACCTCCTTGCTGAGGATGTTTTAGCACCATAGCTCAAAGAATTATCTTCAAGTGTTTAGTATTCATCTATTATATTTATATTCTACCACTAGCAGTCAATATAGGGAGCCTTTTTCCATTATTTTGTTGACTTGTTTTCTTCATTAAGCATTATTTGTGTATTTATCTCTTTTTTTTAGTTCATGTTTGTATATGCATTGTTTTCACTATTTGCAATGCTTTGTTTATCTCAGTTTCTTCACTAAAAACACCAAATCTATATGCATTCCTTTGTAGAGAACTACCAACTCCTAATGATCCAAATTTATGCAGGAATGCAACAAAATATAAATATACACATAAGCACAGAGATGCAACAGAAATAAAACTTCATTTCATCAATATCAAAGAACTGAAATATGCTTACATAAGAAATGGAAATAAACTATCTCAAGCGATGGTAGATTATCTCTGAGAAGAGATGTGGTGACTACATGCCTATGAACTATGTTAGAATGAGGCTCAAGGGCCTTTTTATTATTTAAAAACAAGGGAAAACCATAAACAACCAAAACCCTAACCTCGAGAGATGGAACGCCAAGAGTTTGTGGACCCCGTTGGGTTTAGTTGGGTAGCCAACCTCCTAGGGTTGTATCTTGGTTATATTATCTCTATTTGGCGCCTACGTTACCTAATTGGAAATATCTCTTCGAGTAATACAGGATTTTCCACAGGACCTTGCCCATGGCTACAAGCATGTTTTGAACCTCAAAAAAATGTCATTTAGTGGGTCAAAACTACTTTGGAAGTTCAGGACCCGAAAAAAATGCTAAAAATAGTAAATTCTTCTCTAACAAGGAAACTCATGAAAATGACTGGAGGTCTAGGTGGAATAGGGAAGTGGCCACAAATATCCACCTATATCAGTCCTCCCTCCTTAGGAATAAATGATCCCCATTATGTGTAGAGCCTTCATGAGGTCAGGAAATTTTTGTTGAACTAGGTCCTTGGTGAACCACTTGCCCTAATGAAGGAGTTGGCCCGCTTTGGAAACTCGATATAATTGGATCCTTTGTTGGTGATTTTTCTTGATCTATGTGTCCATGATTTGATCCTTTCTGGCTTGTTCCATGTAGTATGAATTTAATTCTATTGGTGTGGGTTGTTCTGCAATGTCGAATGTGTCCAACAATGGTGGAAACTACTATCGAAGGCGTTCCACATTAAATATTGGTTGCAGGGAAATGAACAATGGAATGCTAATATCAAAGGAATTATCCCGTACAACCTTGGGGATGGTGTATTGCCCATATTTGAGTGAGAAAAGCTTGCGGTGGGGCCCAGCAAGTCGTTCCTTTTGCAGATGTATCCAACCTTTGATTTCCACTTGGAACTTGTCTGGAACCACATGTTGATAATGTTGTTTCTTGTACTTAGCATTGGATCTATCCAACATGTCATGGACCTATTGGTGGATGTGTTGAATGTGCTCAATGAATTTGTTAGCCCTGTTAACTTCAGACTAGACATGAGCCAAATATTCTTGAGTAGCTGCAAATGATATGGCCACATTAAAGGGGTCATGGCCAGTTGAGCTATGGAGCGCTCTATTGTATCTATTTTGTACATAAGGGAGGATTTCATCTCATGTGCACAGATTCTTTGAGTTGTGCATGCCCAAAATCTATACGATCTTCATGTTGACAACCTATGTTTAACCATAAATTTGGAGGTGGAAAGATGTGGACTTAGCGAGCTTGGTATCAAACATCGATCACAAACCTAACCAAATTTACTTAGGAATCTTCTTTCCTGATCTGAGATAATGGACCGTGGAATCTGAAAGTGTACCCGAAATCATTCAAAGAAGAGCTTAGGAGTGGATTCTACTATGATACTCTTCTTGCAGATTGCTAGAATGGCCATCTTAGAGAATATTTCAATGACCATGAAAACACGGTCGTTTCCATGCTTAGTAGAAGGAAGGCCTGACATGTAACCCATGGAGATGGATTCCCAAGGTAGACTAGGAGTAGGCAGAGGAGTATATTGGCCTTGCTTCTTGATGGTTGGTTTGGAAATGGCACAAGCAGTGAAGGACCTAATGTACCTCCCAACATCCTATCAAATGTTTGGCCAATAAAAATACTTCTACAATAATTCCACCATTTTCTCTAACTGAAATTTCTAGCGAACTCACTGTAGTGTGCGTCCAATATCATCTTGGCACACTCGCTTGAAGGAACAAAGAGGTGTCCCAAGTGGTATAACAATGCATCCTGGAGGTGAAAATTTGGAACTTCCTTGTCTTCCAAGAGTGTCTGGTATATGTTGTCGAATTCTAGATTGCTCTTGTAAAGATGCGGCCACCTCGTATTCTTGTTCCCACAAGAGTCGAGAACAATGGTCAGCTCCATGACTGGCTGTCGGCTGAGGAATTATGGAACATGGTTGGTGTTACCCTTCTTATATTTAATGTTCAAATGGAACTATTGCAAGTATGTAAACCATTTATGATGGCAATCATTCTACAACTTCCCCTATGTTTGTATGAACTACATGGATCGTTGGTCTATGTGGATGATCGTTTCCTTCCCCATAATGTAATTCTTCCATTATCAATAAGAATGCATAATGGAGTACATATATTTGTCATAAGTGGGATAATTTCAGACTGTTTCTGAAAGTGTCTCACTATGATATGTCACTGGATTCCCCTATTGAGTAAAAATTGCACCAATAGCATAGTCAGAGGCATTTGTCTCAATCTCAAATGGTTGTTGCAGGTCTGGTAATGTTAACTCTGGTTCAGAGTAGAGGTGGTGCTTCAAATCGATAAATGCATTCTATTGGGATTCAAACCAAAGGAAATTTTCTTTTGTTCCTCCCTTGGTGACTTGACTCAAAGTCCAAGTAATATGAAAGAACCCCAACATGAGCCTGTGGTAGAAGTTTGCAAGACCCAGAAAGTTTTGGAGCGTCGTTAGAGTGGTTGGGGATGGCTAATCCTGAATGACATATATCTTGGTTGGGTCCACATGCACACCCTGTTCATGAATGATACAATACTCCAAATATTGAACATGGGCCATACCAAAAGTGCATTTCTCCAAATTGGCACATAGCTTATGTTGTCGCAAGGTTTGGAGGACCTGTCAAATATGGTGGAGGTGCTCTTGCTAGCTCTGGCTAAAGATGAGAATGCCATTAAAATACACCACCATGAATGAGTTGGTTAAGGGTCTCAAGATGTCATCCATCATCCTCATGAAGGTTGTGGGGACATTCATCAACCTAAAAGGCCTGACCAACCATTCACAAAGGCCCTCCTTGGATTTGAAGGAAACCTTCCACACATTGGAGGGTTTAATTGATACCTGGTGATAACCGAACATCAAGTCAATCTTGATGAAATATTTAACCCCCTTGAGTTGGTATAAAAGGTAATAAATCCATGGGATTGGATACTTACTCCGGATAGTGATCTTGTTCGACACCCGATAGTCAATACAGAGTGTCTAGGTACTTTCATTATTTTGTAACAACACGATCGGGCTCCCACTGGGTGATGAACTTGGTATGATGTGTCATTTCTACAGCAAATATTGAATCTACCTCTTGATTTTATCATTATTAAAAATAGAGTGTCGATAGATTGGTCCATTGGGTAGCGACATGCCCAGGGTTAGCTTGATGGAGTGCTTGACCTAACAGTGTAGAGGTACCGTTGTGGGTGAGGTGAAGATCTCCTTGTACTCCTCCACAACTTTGTCCATCTCCTACTTCTGTGTGGAGGAGCTCTGTCTAGAGGTCGTGGCCACAATATTTTTCTTGCCCTAACGTCAAATCATAAGGAAAACAAATTTTTGGGTATGGGAAACGGTTTTAGTACATTGCTTCACAGTAATCAAAGAAATGGCGGTAGGCGGTGCTACCTCCGTATCATGTACCACTTATTACCCAAAGTAATAATAACAATGAGAGGCCTAGACTCATAAACAACATGTCGCTTCCACAAGTACGGTTGGCATAATAATACATCACAAACATCAAGAGGAGCAACATCACACAATACCTCATTTGTGAAGGGTTTGATGTTATAGGGAAGGGTATATTGTTGGCTAATCGAGAGATCTCACCCTTGGTGAAGCCACTCAATGGTGTATGGTTGTGGGTGTGGTGTGGTCGGTAGGCCCAACCACTTCATGAACTCTGCTGAAATGAGGTTCTTTTCTCTCCCACTGTTGACAATGAACTGTAGCAGAGAACCTTTCACCCACATCTATCACTGGAAGAGTTTCTCCCCATCCTCTTTATGTTTGACCTCATCCATTTGGATCTTGGTGGTGAAATGGTGGAACTAGGCTATGCATCGATAATCTACTTCCCTTTTTCATTACCCTTATCAGTTTCTGACCCAGAGACGGAACATGAATCTGATTTGGAAGCCTTCACCTCTACCATCAGTGGCTACTTGGCTTGGTACTCACTTGTCTTTTGTGTGGGGCTCCTATGGAACTCACACCATTTCCATGTGTCCTTCTTTATCTGCGTGGTGTTGTTCTTTTCTTGCAGCTTCGAAAGGTTGTTCTGGTTCACCCCGCCTTAGATTTTTCCTTTGTTCTACGGTTTGGGGTTGACTTTCTCTTGCTTTGGATTCAAAAATCAAAATTATTGCTTCTTTAAATTTGTTTAAATTTATGCTCAATATTGACAATGTATCGATAGGCGGTGCCAAGTGAGGAGATGTCCAGGAAATCCATATTGCCCTAGATGTACTTGTGTAGATAGTCGTGATGCTTGAGTACCAAATTCCCCTCAAAATCCTTGATACCCAGCTTCATGTGAAGGGTTTGGAAAACATTTGTGAACTCTAACACATCTTGGTCCTTTCCTTGTCGCAGTGTGGTCCACTTTATGTATTTATCTTCATAGCTCTCGACGGGGTAACATTTTTCCTTGATAGCGTCTTGAAAAGAATTCCAAGTTGGTGTGGCTTAAAATAGTGAGGATTCCCTCTCATCCTTTTATTCGTTCTAGGTTTCCCACCTGTCCTTGACATGTGGGGCAACTTTGAGGAGTGCAAAAGTAATATTTTCCTGATTGGAAAAGTCATGAATTGAAAAATATCCTTCCAATAGATTTAACCATCGATCTATGACGTTTGCACATATTTGGCCTTCAAATATGGGAATGTCAAAGTTAACTTGTACCTTAAAAGGAGTGGCGCCTCCAAAGTGACTGCTAGATGAATATGTGTTTCCTGTGGGTAGTCATAGAAGGATCTAAGAAAATTTATCCATCATCATTCCTTTGTCACTTGAGGGCTTCCTCGAGAAATATTTAGAAAGGATCTCCTGCCCCCTCATATTTCTTTTCTTCCACCATGTGAGATCGTTGAGGCTTACGAGTCTGGTCTTGCAAATATTCAACCAGTTCGAACCCTAATTTCTTATACCCTGACCTCATTGGGGACATGAAAAGAAAAATAGAGAAAGAGTAGACTTCTCTGATACCAATGATATGGATTTATGCAGGAATGCAACAAAATATAGATATATACATAAACTGTCAGAGATATAGCATAAAGGAAATTCTTTTCATTAATATCAAAGAACTGAATTATGATTACATATAGAAATGGAAACAAACTAGCTTGGGTGATGGTATCTTATCTCTTACAAGCGATGTGGAAGCTACATGCCTCTAAACTATGCTACAATGAGGCTCAAGGGCCTTTTTATTATTGAACAACAAGGGAAAATCCTAAACAACCAATACCCTAACCCTAGAAGATGGAATGCCAAGAGTTTGTGGGTCCTGTTGGGGTTACTTGGGTACCCAACTTCCCATGGTCGTAACTTGGTCATATTATCTTTGTTTTATATGTACGATAACTCATTGGAATGACATCTTTGAGTACTATAGGATTTTCCATAAAAACTTGTTTGTGACCTCAAAAAATGTGGTTTAGGGGGTCAAAACTGCTGCAAAAGTTTAGGACCCAAAAACTACTAAAAATAGTAAATGCTTCTATAAAAAAGGAAACTAATGAAACCAACTTCAGGTCTAGGTGGAATAGGAGGTTGGCCACCAATATCCACTTTGACCAGCTAAGGAGGTGTCTTTTGGTACACCATTGCTACAAAAAAACTACTACAGAAATGGCGACCATATTGTTGACTTTTCTTAAATCTAAAGGTTATGTTTGCAGGACTCTCTCTCTCTGCATAATCAACTTACAAGGTGTTCAACACCTCTCTGGAATTTTTGTAGGTCCTTGTGGACCTTTTGTTGCCCGAGAAACCTGCTAATTTACAGTTTCTTGTCGACCATGCAGAGTCTTCTCAGACTGACCCGCACTCCACATATTTTCCTTTGAAATATGTTTCACTATGTCTATGCATATTGAACCAGACAAGGAAAAATATCTTGTAATTTCTCATTTTTTGGTGATTGGCAACCTTTAGTGAATTTCCTTCACCTGTGCAATTTTTTTCCAGTCAGTTTAGATCACTTAATTTCTCTAGTCATCATAATTAGTTGGGTAATTAGACTATCTTTACTTTTATTTTCAATTCACATATAGCTTAATTAGAGGGAAAAGTAAGTGGCCCATCATCCACAAATCTTATTACTAACCAAGAATTCATTTCTTTCATTTTGTGGGACTAGGAGAAAGTGTTATTATAGAAAGTGAGTAATATTTTCTTCCCTTGTGTCTCTTAGACTAACCTTGGTTTTCATATGAAAATTTTCTTAAAGCACTTGAATTTCCATCTCCCTGTTTTGAAATTCACATAGTGTAATAGGAGAAAGAGTAAGTAGCCCATCATCCGCATAACTTTTCTTTTTCATGTAAGGAAAAATTGAAATCTAGTGTAATTAGGAGGATATTGAAATGGATCACCGAATATCCACATATTCTCACACTTTACATGCTCACTTAATCACTTGCACACAATTACACATCATAAACTAAGCTTCTATAAAATTTGTATCATAAGGCATCCAATTTCCGAAGCATTTGATAGTTAGTTGATGCAGGAGCATCAGACACTCTTAATTGAACAAAGAATCCAAAGCGGAGCAAAGAGAGGACGTGGACCATTGAGCTGAATAAGGGGACTTTTCTATTTTAAAACATATCGAATGATGGAATGAATAAGTCTCTCGAAGACTTGTTATTAATGTGAACTGCTACATATGTATTCTATAATGAGCTTTAGGGCTTTAGTCAAGTGATTCAAGGAAAGGATGTGATCGAATCCTTCACAGTGATCTGATCCAATGTTTCCATATATGTGTGATGAATCTGCGCGTTCAATAGGAGAGATAAAGAGGGACAGATAGAATATATGTAAGCCTATGGGCAGAGTCAAAAGGGAGAGGCCGCAACATTGAATAACTGGCCTGTTCGAGACTCAGAGTCTCTGATATGTAAATTGTTGGTTATATTAATATATGGAAATGCTATTTCCTGACTATGTTAGTATGTGAAGAGTATTTCATAAATGATTCACAGTGAATTCGTAGGTTCTGTAACTATGATTGCAGGCAGAATTCTAAAGGACGTAGAGGGATGGAGTTGAGCCAGAGGAATCGTAGAAGGGTCATTGAATCTAGTTGAAGGATCAAAGAATTTTCTAACGAGTCCAGCTTAGAGGAAGCTGAACAGTGGAAGTAGAATGTAGAGTTTGAAGGATGCGCAAAGAAGAAGAATGATTTGGAGAAATTGTATTGATCCACTTGAAGGGCCAAGAGTTGCTTTGAAGTGACAACAATTAGAGGAGCATGGGAAGTGAAGCCGAGAGGAAGAGTCGCAACGGAATAGGGAAGGAGGAAGAACCTCTGAAGAACCCAAAAGACCTCCAGAAACCATTGAAATGGCATAAGAAAACTAAGTAAAGGGACAAGCAGAGAAGTGAAGTGTTAATCACTCAGGAGCTGTTAGATCTGTGAGATCAATGGTCCAGGTTGTATCACATCAGCAGAATCCTTTTGGAGGCATTTAAAACGGCAAGCGACTGCCGATAGATCGTGGACCATTGGATTGGGATCAGATAAATGGTCATGATTGAAATCGCAATCACATTTCGGAAAAGATAAACGATATCGACAATGGAATAGAGCGTAGCGATATCACCGATAAGTGCCAGTTGGTGATTGGAGGTATTGGGAGATCAGATATTGGTGTATGGAAAGAGGCTTGCAATAATACAAAGGGCTGATGGATGAACAGACCCGACGTCACTTAGAGCTAGAGTATATAAACTTTAAAGTTCACCTTATATGGTTCGAGGCAGAAGTTTAAGGTAATTCCTTTGTATTATGTTAAGAGTTGTGTTGAGTGTTTAAAGGATAGAACATTGATTTAACCACTCTGATAGTCACATACCAGAGTCGGAGGGGTGACGAACCATAGGCCGGGAAGAATGCGATGGGTGACTGGGATGAGGTTTAACCTCGAGGACTGTGCAGAGTCCGTATAAAAGTGGAGGAAGGAATGTTTTTAGTTATTTCCTTTGTTAAAAGGTTATAATGGGAAAAGAGCGTCAATAGTGTATTCATATGTTAAACCCATATGTATCCAATGTTTAAAGGGGGATGGTTATATATATGTGAGTTATGGGTTATATAAAGGTTCTGGAGGGTTTTTTAAGTCCCGATAATAAGGATTAATGAAAATACTTTAATCAAAGTCTTATACAAGGATTGGAGGGTTAATATAGTCCTGATAGGAGGTTTTAGGTGGGGTGATTGGTTCCGATACAAAGGAACCGTATAAGAGGTCCTTAACCATTTTATGTATGAATATTTGACTCCATTGTAGAGTCAAATACCTAGGAAGTTGAGTTTATGCAGATTCTTGCATACTGTGGGTATGTCCGGGGTCTTACCCTGCACCATTAGTGGTATCAAAGCAAAAGTTTGTAATCAGAGCAAAAGTTTGTAATCGGAGCATATTTGTAATATGTAAGAGGGAACTTTGAAGTTCTTGGAAGACTATAGTAGTTCCAGTAGAGGCTTGGAGTAGACAGGAACAAAGGATTCCTTGAAGGAAAGAGAAAGCAAGATTGCTTAATGCAATTCTGAAGAAAGAGGACTTGGAGACCAAACAGAAGCCAATCTATTAAAATTGCAGAAGAATGGGTGAACAAGATCATGCATAGATCTTGGAGGTAAGATAGTTTGTTTTATCGCAAATTTGAATTGAAGATTGTTGTTGCAGATAAAGCATCTCAGCAAAGGATAGAAAGAGAAGCTGTGAGAGGAGAACCATATGTGTTCTTGAAGGCAGAGTAAGGAGAATACTCTGAAGAAGAAGTGGCAGTGAACATAAAGAATCCAATAAGAGATTGGACAGAAAGGACAGATGAAGTGTTGTCAGGAGAGAGTGAGAGATTGCAGAAGCCTAGAAGGAGCAAAGGTGTTGCTCAAAAGGAGGTTCCAAACATAGGACCTATGCTTACCAAAAGACTGAGTGAGGAGAGCTTAGTGAGGTAAGATTGTAGCCAGGAGGACTAGCTATTGTAAAGGATTGTTGCAAAGGGGCTCATGAAGAAAGAAGAGAAGAAAATGACTACTGATAGTCATAGCATAGGTTCAGAGAGAAGCCAAACCGAAGGATATAAGAAAGAGGATGCCAAAGAAAATGGCAAGAGGATGAGTCAATACAAGATTAACAAAGAGGTTGCAGAGTTAAAAGAACAACACGATGCATTAAGGAGTATACTTGAAGAAGACCAAAGACTAGGTTGGGTCTTGAGGAAGAAGCCAGTGAAGTGGCATGAGATGCAGAGAAGGCTACAACAGAGGCAAGTAAGGTGGCTGATGGGAAAACTCAAGGAAGTTGAGTTAGAAATGGAAGAGTACATCTGTGAACTAGAACAAGAAGAAATTCTGGGAGAAAGTGAAGATGAAGACTTGAAGACTGAAACTTCAAGTGAGGTCAAAGGGTCACATGATTTTAAAACTGAAATTTTGTGTATGTATGCAGGTGAAACATGTAAATAAGGACAATTGTAATATTGTCATGAAGAAGGAAGAAGACCAACAGAATATAAATTCTATTCTGGAAAAAGATGAGATAGATAGATATCATATACAGTTGGGGGAGGATATCAAGCAACCAAGTGAAGGGCTTGAAGAGATTGAAGAAAAGACCATCAAAGTATTTCTGAATCATATGAAGGATTTGGAACAGCAAGGAGATATGATGGCTAAAACATCAAGTGGGACCATAGGGTCTTATGTTTTTAAGACTAATAGTTTGTCTGTGGATGCAGAACAAATGCAGAAGAATATTAATGTAGATGGTAAGACAAGGATAGCTCTTGGAGAAGGTAAATAGCAAGGGACTAAAGGAAAACTTGAGGAAGAGACTATATTAGCTGAAAACATAGTAAATGATCATCAATTCACTATGATGATAAGCACAATGGAGATAGCTATGGAAAATGTTGAGACAGAGAGTAGGGAAGAAGGACATCTACTGAAAGATGTTAAGAAGGAGGAACCCTATGCAAAGGATTTAACCTTGGGAAAAGGAACACTAACAAAGGAGTGTTTTGAAGAGGATGGACAGTCTTTTGAAGATGTCGAAAGTCTGGAGGAGTAATCTAGGAGAACAGAGTATGATGGAGAAGACCTCTTGAATGAGGGAAGTAGTGATTTGCTACAGCAGAAATACCTTGAGAGTACAAGGGTCAGAGGAATACAAGGTTTTAATATTGTAACACAACATGTAAAGGATGAAGCTGGAATAAGAGAGAATTGTGATGAAGTTCTTGCTAAGTGTGAAGAGGAGATTAAACTGCTAGAGGAACTAATGAGAGAACCTGACGGTAGAAGAGAAGCTACAATTACAGCTTTTGAAGATGAAGATGTGTCTCAAGTAGCCATGGAGACATGAATATATAATAATCTATTTGCAGGTTCATTAAAAAGCATGAATGAGTATGAGTATGTGATTAAAGAGATTGAGCAGAGATTGTTTGAAGACGGTATGGAGGTAATAGGAATCAAACAATTTCAAAGTGAAGATAACCAACAGTAGGTTAAAGGAGGAGAAGTTCACTACTGTGAACTCAAGAAGAAATACATCATTAGAACAGATGGTGTGGAAGAGAGACTAATTGACAGTCTCATGAATTCTGCTAAGAATTCGAATTAGCATGCTGATGTGCTGACCGAGGAGGAAGAAACAATGTAGCAAGCCGAATTGTTGCCAAAGGAAAACAAGGCACAATAGCTTTGTGTTTTTAATTTTAACAAGTGTTTTAGGAATGCAGGTTTTGTTGCAAATGCAAGAGAAGATTTGGCACAGCTAAGCCACTTAAAGATGAAAGAAGGAGATTCTATGGAAGAATTCAATCCATGGAACAAAGATGTTAAATTGCTGGAGAGAGTGTTGAAAAATCATGATTTAGTCATGAAAGAGGGTAAGGATGATAGGGAGGCAGTCAGCATAGGATTCATAGCATGCATTGAAGGAAGAGTAAGTAAAAGAGAAGTTAGCAAAGCAACCAAGGCAAAGGTTGAAGCAAGCAAAGAAAGAATAAAAGAACAAGAAAAAGAACAGCAGATTGAAGAATTGGAGGATGACAACAGTAACCTGAAACAAAAAGAAGGAGGCAGAAATATGAAGTAGAATATAGACCAGTTCAAAGATGTACTGGAAACATAGATTGAAGAAATGTGGGAGCTGATGATGAAGCAGTCCAAATGGAGGAAAATGGTAGTAGCAACAAGAAAGATCAATCAGAAGTTGAACCTGATTGATAAGAAGAAGAATATGGAGCAAAAGACAGCAAAAGTGCAGCAACAACAAGGGAACAAAGCATGTGGATAGTTATAGAACAAAGTGTGGGATCCAAGAAGACCAAGACCAGAAGACACATGATCAGGAGATCGTGAATATTTTCTACTTTGGGAGTTTGATGTAGGAGCATCCGACACTCTTAATTGAACGAAGAATCCAAAGCAGAGCAAAGAGAGGACGTGGACCATTGAGCTGAATAAGGGGACTTTTCTGTTTTAAAACAGAGCGAAAAATGGAATGGATAAGTTTCTCGAAGACTTGTTATTAATGTAAAGTGCTACATATGTATTCTATAACGAGATTTAGGGCTTTAGTCGAGTGATTCAAGGAAGGGATGTGATTGGATCCTTCATAGTGATTTGATTAAATGTTTCCGTATAAATATATGTGTGATGACCCTGCACATTCAATAGGAGAGATAGAGAGGTACATATATGTAAGCCTACGAGCAGAGTCAAAAGGGAGAGGTCGCAACATTGAATAACTGGCCTGTGCGAGCCTCAGAGTCTCTGATATGTAAATTGTTGGTTATATTAATATATGGAGATGTTATTTCCTGACTGTGTCAGTATGTGAAGATTATTTCATAAATGATTCATTGTGAATTCGTAGGTTCTGTAACTATGATTGCAGGCAGAATTCTGAAGGATGCAGAGGAACAGAGTTGAGCCAGAGGGATCGTAGAAGGGTCATTGAATCCAGCTGAAGGATCAGAGAATTCGTTAAGGAGTCCAACTCAGAGGAAGCTGAATAGTGGAAGTAGAAGGCGAAGTTTGAAGGATGCGCAGAGAAGAAGAACGATTTGGAGAAATCATATTGATCCACTTGAAGGGCCAAGAGTTGCTTTGAAGTGAAATCAATTAGAGGAGCATGTGAAGTGAAGCTAGGAGGAAGAGTTGTAGTGGAACATCAAAGGAGGAAGAACCTATGAAGAACCCAAAAGACCTGCAGAGACCATTGAAATTACGTAAAAAAACAAAGTAAAGGGACAAGCAGAGAAGTGAAGCGTTAATCACTCAGGAGAGGTTAGATCTATGAGATCAACGGTCCAGGTTGTATCGCATCAGAGGATTGGCGGAATCCTTTTGGAGTCATTGAAATTGATGAGCAACTGCTGATTGATCGTGGACCGTTGGATCGGGATCAAATCAATAGTGACGATCAAAATCGCAATCGCATTTCAACAAAGATAAATGACAATGACAATGGAATAGAGCATAGCAATATGTCGATAGCAATATCTTCGATAAGTGCCAGTCGAAGATCGAAGCTATCGGGAGATCGAACATTGGTGTATGGAAAGAGGCTTGCGATAATACAAAGGGCCAATGGATGAATGGACCCGACGTTACTTAGAGCTAGAGTATATAAACTTTGAAGTCGGCCTTATATGGTTTGGGGCGGAAGTTTAAGGTAATTCCTTTGTATCATGTTAAGAGTTGCGCTGAGTGTTTAAAGGCTAGAACATTGAATTAACAACTCTGGTAGTCACATATCAGAGTCAGAGGGGTGATGAACCACATATTTGGTAAGGCCGGGAAGAATGAGATGGGCGATTACAATGAGGTTTAACCTCGGGGACTATGTAGAGTCCGTATAAAAGTGAAGGAAGGTATGTTTGTAGTTATTTCCATTGTTAAAAGGTTATAACAGGAAAAGAGCGCCGATAGTGTATTCATATGTTAAACCCATACGTATCCAATGTTTAAAGGGGGATAGTTATATATATGTGAATTATGTGTTATATAAAGGTTCTGGAGGGTTTCTTAAGTCCTGATAAGAAGGATTAATGAAAAGACTTTAATAAAAGTCTTATACAAGGATTGGAGGGTTAATATAGTCCCTATAGGAGGTTTTAGGCAGGGTGATTGGTTCTGATACAAAGGAACTGTATAAGAGGGCCTTAACCATTTTATGTATGAATATTTGACTCCATTGTAGATTCAAATACCTGGTAAGTTGAGTTTATGCATATTCTTACATACTGTGGGTATGTGCGGGGTCTTACCTTGCACCATTAGTGTACTTTAGCTTACATCTCATACCCTAAATGAAAGTAAGACCCTTAAAAGAAACCATAACTTGAACCAATTAAATTCCCCACAAGGTCCACCATAGAATTTATATTTTAGGTCAGTACCATTGGTGGTAGGCATCCCATAATCCATCATGGTCATGTGACATCTTTCAGACATAGTAGTTTAATTTTTAGGGAGCTCAAAATCCTTCAATCATCCGACAGAAAAGAATACCCAAGCATGGCAGAGACCCCGTTCAGATCAAGTTCGGCTTAGGTCTAGTGTCTGCGATACTCTTTGGGGCTACCCAACTCATATAGTGCTCGGTACTAGTAACTAACTACGAAGAAGTTAAATACTATAATTCTCACATGGGACGAAGGTACTTTAGTGGCCAAAAACTAGGGCATCCATCCCTATAAGTGGAGGTGTGTGCAACACCAAAGCCTCATCCATTACCTTGGTAGATTCTTCGGTTGCTGGAAGGCGTCATGAGTTCTTTCAAGGAGTTTCCCCAATATCCATCAGAAGATACCTTCACAACACCTAGTAACTTTGAGAGTGGCAAGGGTGAATAGGTCTTCATAGGATCTTTTCTCATATGCAAAAACAAACAAATCTATTTTTTGTTTGATTGATCACATAGGGTAAATTTAAAGAGAAACTAATCATTTTATTTTCGCTTTGTTTTATGTATGTGATTTATTTGCTTTAAGAACCATCTCCTTCCCTCAATCACCCAAAGTAGCACACACTCTAATCAACACCATAGGGAACGCCACGCCTCCTCGTCGATCTAGACATTTTTTAAACCTCCACCCATTACCGGGAGGTGTTCCAGGCCCTCCCCCATTTAGTCACAGAAGACGTCACATAGCCACCATTATAGGATCTTCCTTTATCGATGAAACTTTTTCCTGGACCCCTCCCTATCAATTCAGACCTTTCACGACCCCATAAGGGTCCCCACACACTATCCATTTAGGGATCCCACATACCACTCCTGAAAGTCCACGAGACACCCATCAAGGTAGTCCTCCTCACACTTCCCCTCATACCTCTTTACATATAACTGTCAAAATTTTTTTGGCGATGATGGACAACTTGCAAATATTGCTCTTAGCTTCATTAAACCTTCTGGATTTGAGTAATATAACTAATGAATTTATTATTCATGACCAGAATTGGCCAGCGATACCCACCAAGCTCGCTTTTAACATTCCAAAATTCGAAGGAAAGCAGGGAGAAGACCTAGGAAACCATGTCATGACTTTTCACCTGTGGTGTTCATCTAATAGTATCATAGACAACACTATTTGATTATGATTGTTTCAATGCATCCTTACTAGGCCAGCAATAAAATGGTATATTAACCAACCTTCTGCATCACATGGAAACTTTAGCTCCCTAGCTACAACATTCCTCACATTCTTCCAGCTATTGGTTCGTCGTGACTCGGGCCTGGAACTCCTCACCCACTTCAAAAAAACACATGCTACACACATATCAAACCATATCCATGAATGGAGGAAACATTGTAGCTTACGTAAAGAATAATTTGAAGACAAAGTCCTCCTCGCCCTATTTTTGAGATCCCTCACATTAGAAATTTCAAAAGACGTGGCAAATTAATCTCTACATAATGATGAAGAGTCCATCCGTAAAGCTCAAAAATTAGAGCTTATATACACCCAGTCTAGATATATCTACCATGTTCTTATAGACGCCTCATGCTTGTAGACTTATAAAGAGACCCTAGGGACATCCAATGTTGTTGATGGATTGATAGGGTCCATAACCCAAAACCAACTCAGAAACACCTACTAGTACCCTAGATACTCGTTCAGTGGCCAAGAATTTGATGCTACACAAAACACATGACCATTACAACATACATGATACTACCCTAGTCAACCCACGCCAATAGAGAATATAGTTAGTAAGGTTAACCAATATTAGCCCTTTCATGGAGGCCCATACCTTCCCCCATAGGGGAACTAATACTCCTCTAGGAATACAGACACAGTGTCCTCTTCCCAGTATCCATATATCAATCACAGACAAGGAAATCAATATTCTCCTTTTCCCACACAACAACAGAATAACCCACCAATGCAAAATAACATAAGGGTTAATCTAGTACAACCTTCTCTCACTCAATAGCAACAATAGAAGAAACACTTGAACTCAGCTAACCCAACTAATGTTGCTAAGAAAAAACAAAGAGAAATCTAAAGGGAGAGCTTGGAAAGTGGGGTAGAAATCAACAACAATCCCTGTAGGCACAGGTAGGGGGAAACCCGTATCGGAATCAAAACCAGCCAATAACAACCACTCAAGGAAAAACATGAGCACAAGTCTACGGACTAATCCTTCTTGTGCCATCTCCGAGGAGTACAGTCACTATACCCATCATTGTCCTCAACTCCCTGAGTTGAAAAGGATACAGGACAATAAGGGGTAAGGAGGGCAATAGACTACAGTAATGCAGGATATTTCCCCCATCAGGGAGTGGTTAACACTCAACAATAGCCATCCCAGCAAAATCCCTCTAGAGGGAACCCCCATAATAATTCTAATTGTGACATTTTCATGGTAGGAGAAGACAATTTCTCCTACAAACATGAAATATAAATTATGAATCTCCCCTAGAAACAAACCCATCCACCTCAACCATAGCAACACCTATAGAACTGTTGACCATTCCTTGACTCCCTATAGAACCCATGTCAAATATGGTTAAAGTACCTTTATGGTGAGCAAGACATAACTCAAATGTTATTCATAGCTACAACATAGTCAATGACTTAGCACAATCTCCCTCAACTATGTCATCATTAGAAGTCCTACAAACATGCCCAACCCAAGAAAAACCCCTACTTTCTGCCTTAAGCACAATTGACCTAGTCGATTCTCACTTAATGGTCTTTGATTTGAATAAAGCTACCCCGTGACTACCATTAGCCATTGCTTTTCAAATCCCAGTCTAAGTCTAGAATATCACCATCCATCATTGCATAGTTGACGAAGGGGCATCCACATGTATAATGTCCAAATAATTTTGGTAGAAATTGGGATCCCTCGAACTCAAACCTTCTAACATCACTCCTAGAGTGTACGATGGGTTCCCTATAGTTCCCATAGGCCTATACCAAGGCATTCCAGTACAATTGGTCAGAAAAATCATGCTAATAGATATCAAAGTATTGCACTCAAAGTTGGGTTACAATATCCTGTCGGGCCGAAGTTACATATATGAAATGTTAGAAATAGCCTCTTTTATATTCAGGGTAATGATGTTCCCCCATGATGGAAGAATCATTACAATAGATTAACTCAAATATTATTAGGAGAAGACATTACCTGCACCCAATGGTGTGCTACCTTTCCTCGCATCTTCTCCTGAATGGATCACCACTTACACTTAATTCGGCCTAGGCCAATTTAAGCCATCAACACTCCTAGAGACATTCCCAGGAGACCCACCTGTGATAGAGGTTATTTCCCTAGACACAACAGCACCAGTGTGCATGATGAGTTCATGAAACACCCCTCAAGATCAAGAACCAATTTCGGATACCAGTAACAATGTTGTTACCGATCCTACTTTCTTACCATATGTCATCACACAAACACCCTTCTTACTCCCCCCACCTATTTTTGTCTCGCACCAAGTCATTTCAACACTCTTGTTGCCCAATATGGCTCTGGAAATACTGGTTTGGTATCTATAACCTCAAGCCATGTTAGTAAGCCCAGGTATCATTGTAACATGCATCAGTCATATTCCTCCTCAGGATAACAAACCACAACAAGCAGCGCTTACACCAACACTAGATGGTGCCATAAAAAGGGATAAGAAAAAAGGAAAGAATGTGGAAGCTTCAAACACTCCCTCCTCTAGGGTTCCTCCACCCTGTGCTTTGTGTCAAATAGTTGGCCACCTTGTCAACATGCGCCCTGAGTTAGAAGAGTTCAAAGCTCTTCTGCATGCCCGAAAAATACTAGTGAACCCTCCTCCCCTTGCTAGAGAAAAGAGAACATCTGCATGTTATAAGGCATTGTGAAGCAATCATGCATGCGCCATATTCACATAATATGGGAATTACACTCATCATTGCCCTGAAATCCCTCGATATCAAGATGCGTTAGCCGCACTCACCCAAACCAATACCCCATTACTACCGATGGAGGATGGGTCTAAAACCATTTTTTATGTCGTGAGGGATTAAACGTCTTTCTGTTATCCCTCTTCTGGTCCCTCAAACTCTTGCTATGATCAGAGGTAAACCAAATCAGTGACACCCCAACATACCTCCACATGCGCTTTATTTGATGAAACAGATCATTTGATCAACCAATGTCCTGAATTAAGGGCATTCAACCGACTGTATATTTTTATCCGCATTGCCCAAAGCACCGAACCTAGGAACATATACTTGTCAGATTTGTGCAGGAAATCATCACGTGCAACACTGCCCCCATATTTCCCAATTCTAATCTATTCTAGGATTCATGCGGCGATTCATTGTTGAGAATTCCAATTTAGTCGGATCAGATACTAAACCATGATATCACACCACAACATAAGGGAATGAAACATCCAGGTCCATTTTATGTGTGTTTGAAGAAAAAATGCCACCAACAGTTCAACCAGACCCCCATCAACACATCTCCTCCCACCATCATCGGTCTAGATCAGGAAAAAGTACCAAATGAACAAAGACCACCTTGGCAAAAATATCAACCCTCGCATGTGCCCTGTGCAATAGACCTAGCCACCTGGTAAATCAATGTCGGGAATTGGGTAAGTTTAATGATGCCTTTTTCTTAGTGGAAGAAATTCCTCAAATTCATATCTCCAACCAAGATAAAATCACATGTTTTATTGTCGCATCTTCTCTCAATCACATAATTTGAGGAATTGTTAGTACCTTTCATATTTTCATGCAGCGAGAGTATCATTGAGAAAAACTCACACTAGGAAGTCACATCATGCCAATACTAAGATGCCATGGTGCTCCATCTAATGACATCAACCATGAATTATCATCTCATACTATGAGCAATGCTGACACCCACACTATCTATTCAATTAGTAATAGTCCTATGTGTAGTATTTGCACCAGTACCTCTCATAGTGCTGAGACGTGTCATATGTTACAAACATTTTGACATCTTAGGATTCAACATCAATTTCCTACTGTGGAAGATACTTTTTCTCCTTGTACACTAAAAATGTTGTAAAAAATTCCTCCCACTCGTTTTCAATCCACCATTACAGAAATTCTACCACCACCTAATGTTGAAGACATACAGCACTACATACAATTCATTTCCTCATTTGTAGGAACCCTTATTTGTGTTGTTTTCTCATCATTTTTTAGTGTCGAGGCTGAAAAACCTACCACACTAGTGGTAATACCACTGATGATGCAAACCAATCCCATCTTCACATTGTCAACCTTGCTTGGTTCTATGACATCAAGCATCGAATCAAGTTCTTTCTTGTCAATCAACACAACTAGGTCTAAACCCCAACCTCAAGGCGTGACACAACCTAAATCCTTGCTAGATAATAATTTTCACTCAGATGAAGATATCCTAGAGGCCATGATGGAACTTGAATATCCATGGGATGCCATGCACCATTGTTACTTTTCTACCTAGAAAAGCATTCATGCCTACTAACACACCAATCCATGATATATGTGCCATAGAGACAAAATATTTCCTACCACCAGGAAAGGTAGATTGGTTCAAAACTCCCATCCTGGAACCTGATGCATTTGAGGAAGGGAACATGTCAAATATTTCTCCTACCATCAAGGTAAATATTTCGAACAAACCTGGCAAAGTTGAAGAGATATCCCTGGGGGCAGCATGCTCTCCCAAGGAAGTAACTACATACACATCCTTGTTGCAAGAGTATAGGGATATTTTTGCATGGGATTACTCTAAAATGCTAGGCATCATTCCCACCATTTTTGAACACCATATTGACACATGGCCTGGCACTCATCTCATTAGGCATAAACAACATCATTTACATCCCTCTAAGGCAGAAGAAATCAAACAGGAAATTGATAAACTCCACAAAGTTGGATACATCTATCTTATCACTAACATGTATTGGGTTTCTAACCTTGTACCCGTCATAAAAAACAGGGCACCATCCACATTTGTACTGATTTCCGAGATCTAAAAAAGATTTTCCCATGGACAATTACCCTACACAACTCATCGACCAAGTCATTGATGCTTGTGCCAATCACGAGGCCCTATCCTTCACAAATGGGTTCTCTAGGTATAACCAGATCTATATTCACCATACAGATCAGTACAAAACTGCATTCACAACCTCTTGGGGTATATTCACATACCAAGTTATGCCTTGTGGTCCTTAAAATGATGGCACCACCTTCCATCGAGCCATCAATTACATCTTCCACGATTTGGCTCATCTTATCCTCACATATTTGGATGACCTTATAGTACAATCCAAGATGCATGATAACCATTTATAGGATGTCCACGTGGTTTTTCAGAGATGTGAACAATATAACCTACACTTGAACCCTTTCAAGTGTGTGTTATGTGTCAATGCCTGAAGACTATTGGGATTTATAGTTTCCCAGCAAGGTATTAGAGTTGACCCTCTCAAAGTCCAATCCATTAAGGAAGTACCACCTCCAAGAATGCTAAAATAGTTACAAAACGTGCAAAGTGAGGGAAATTTCATATGACGCTTTGTCCTCGATTATGCTACTTGTACGCAAGGCATTTTGCGCCTCCTTCATCAGGATATTCCCTTCCACTGGGATGATCAAACTTAGAAATCATTTGAAGCTTTAAAATATTCATTATCTCGAGCTCCTTTGCTAGCCCACTTGACCACAATATGGACTATACCCTATATCTATCAGCATCTGATGTATCCATCGCTAGGGTATTAGTCCAAGACGGACCAGATAACAAGGAACACATAATTTATTATGTCAACAAGAACCTATCTATGCATGTATTGAAGTATGAACTAGAGGAAAACTTTTCCATAGCATTAGTACATTCAATATAGAAGCTTCAACATTATATCATCCTTCAGACCACTACCATAATAGAAACTATCAACCCCATGCGATATTTTCTCACTCACCATATGATGAACCACAAATATGCTCGATGGATTGTTATACTACAAGAATTTGATCTACAGTTTAATTATCCTAAAAGAAAAAAGGTGTTCATCCTTGCCGATTTCATCACTGATCTCCCAACAGAGACCCAAGGATATCCCATTAATGATTCTCTTCCCAATGAAAAATATTTTTATTATTAATGGATGACCCCTAGTACGGTGATATTTTCCTCCTTTTTACAAACACAAAAGTTCAAACCCCGTCTTACTCATGATGATCAGAGGTGCATATGCCACTAGGTCCCCTATTACCTTCTTCTAGGGGATTTCCTCTATCGACAGGGCATCGACACTATCCTTCATCAGTGCCTTGCTCACGGAAAATTCGAGAAGGCCTTAAATGATTTCCACAGTGGGGCTTGCAGTGGCCACCTCGCGACCATGGCCACCGCTCATAAAATCCTTCGTGCCAATTATTTATAGCCCACCCTTTTCCATGATTGCATACAGGAAGTCAAAAGATGTGAGCGGTGCCAGCTTCTTCCATACATTCTGTCATCATGGTTAGCCCCTTCTGCGAATGGGGCAAATAATTCATGACCTATAACACCCATCATCCGAAAGCCATAAGTACATTATAGTTTCCATGGTTATTTCACCAAATGGGCAAAAGAAATGCCCACATAAAATAACACCATGGAAACCATTGTACAATTTTTATAAATTTAAACATGTCATAATACGGTTCGGTTTTCCCAAGGAGTTGGTTTCTGACCATGGTAAACATTTTGAGAATGAAATATTTTAGGAGTTATCGCCACACCTTGGTTTTTCTCACAAGTTCACTACCCCATACTACCCTTAATCCGATGGTCAGGTACAATCTATCAACAAAGTTCTCAAAATAATGTTGCAGAATATGGTAAACAATCACAAAATAAATTGGCACCACATGGTGTTTTCAGCCTTGTGGGTGTACCACACAGCAGTTAAAGCATCTACAGGATTCACACCCTTTCAATTAGTATATGGGGTTGAAGGCGTACTCCCCATTGAGTTTGAGATCCCAACCTTGCACTTAGCCATCAAACTTCTCATCGACACCAAATATTTGGAGCAAAGGTTGGTGCAACTATATCTTGTAGATGAAAGTTGATGAGAATCTATCCAGCATAATGAAGCACACAAAAATAGGGTGAAAGCCTCATTTGATCGCAACATCACCCCTCGGCCATTCATCGAAGGCGAGTTATTTCTCCGCTATGATGTCACCCAAGAGGTTGTAGGGCTCGGGAAGTTAGAGACATTATGGAAGGGTCCATACATTGTTAAACATTGCCTCTTAAAGGGAGCATTCATCTTGTCAAAGCCTAACAGGACTCACCTAAATCAACTCATCAATGGACTTTACCATAAAAAATTTCACCCATAAGAATTCTCAAGTAGCCCTAGAATATACATGTATACACCGTGACTTTTTATTATTATCACCTCATCATGGACCCACTCTAAAATTGCTTTCTCATCACGTGTCACAGATGGATCATCTGCTAGTCTATCATCATGAGTTCACTGATGGTGCTTCTCGATGGTCGCAAAACCTTGTTGCAGCAGCCTCAGCCATATACTCTCCTGATCGGACACCTTGTCTCTTTAATGGACTTTGTATTAGGTTAGACACCAACAATCAAGTTGAATACGACGTTGTCATAGGTCTCTTGGTTGATGCCTCCCACTTAGGTATACATCATCTGCAGGTATTCCTTGATTCCCAATTCATTGTATCATAGTTAAACAAAACCCTTCAAGTCTATGATCCATGCTTTTTTCAACAAAAATTGCATGCACAAAGGTTAGATTGAATTTTTGATCATATCACATTCAGACATATACCAAGGGATCAAAATCACATAGCTAATCACATAGCTAATAAAGTCCTAGACTGGCATGCATCACATATATATAATCATCAATATACATAAACCATAAGTATAATATCCATCTAGAAAAATGTATAGAAACATAGGACACATCATGAGAGCTTTCGAAAAATCTCATCTCGTTTACACATATCAAAAAATATATATGAGTACAAAAAATAATTGTACATCCATTGCCTCATGGTCAGGTAATATAAGTCCTAAAAAACAAAAAATCATCCTCAGAATGGGTGTTTGCCTTGGTACAAACATCAAACAATCTACATCTAAGGACGGGGCCCTCCTGCTCTCTCCTAAGGTCCCTCTGCATCAGGTGTGTAACGAATCTAAATCATACCAAAAACAAATTGTTTCTTCCCATTCACATATGTGGTTTATTGCTATTTGTCAAGTCTTGATAGCATACACCATAGTTTTCCTTGGTTAAGGCAATGTGTAATAACCATGTTGAAATGTTATATGTGGTGTGTAAGGTTAGAGCCCTTAATTTGGTTGTAGGGCATCTCCTTTTTTTATATATGTATATATGCAGCATGGGTAAAGTCATGGATCTTTGTTCTAACTCATACCCTTTATGTTCACCCTTCCACCTATTCGCCCTTACCAATTATAATGGAACGCGATTATTAATTTTTCTTAGGGAATGTTTTCTTCCTCCCATCCTCTCCAAACGCTGGCCCAGAGAGTACGCTGGTACCTTCTCTCTCGATAGGTGTGAAGCCTTTTAATACGCTACAACTGGATTCATGCATTTGTTCGATGGTTTCACGTCTCGAGAGTTAGAGTTTCAAGATGGGATTAAGGGTGGAGATCCCTTCCTGGCTAATGGAAGGTTTAGAATTCTCCAACCTAACCATAGCCACATTTTGATTTCCCTCCTCTGCTATGTTTACTATTCGGTCTTTTTGGCGAGCAGAACAGAGGAAGGTGTAAGGTTATCTCTTCACTTCCATAGTGTTACAACTACTTCTTATGAGTAGAGTCAGAATTTTCATCGATTTGTGCCCACCAGTCGGCCCTTTGATGAAAGGTTTCCAACTCTGGCGGTATTAGTTTCGACTTGGCTCCAGTTCCCTTTGAACTCTAGTAACTATCTCCCCTCCATTCGACAACTCTATGTCTTTGATTTTGTTTAGATGAACTATTTTATTTACTTGTAAATAACAAATTTGGGTGGTTTCGATGCAGAGAAAACTCTAGAGTTCTGTGGCTGCAATTTTTCCTCGGCGCGAGAGTGCTCCCTAGGTCCTAGGTAAGTTTCGTCACTAGATTCTATGTGTGTTTATACAGTTCCGAATTGGGTTTTTGTTTTTCTGACCTATTCCCTAGCTCGTGTTATTGGTCTTCTTTGAAGGAAATGGAATGTTTCTCTAGGTTTTGATGGCTCAATAGGTAAACCTTTAGTTCCCTATCCCTTTCGTTAGTGTTTCGCCAAGTTACATGCATTTTACTTTGTTGAATGGTTATTTTTCAATGATGGCTCAGGTAAGCTCACTGGATACTAGGTTTTGTTGAACATTTACAAGGGAACTAGACATGCCTTCTTTATCGTTGTCATCCTCTTACAGGTTGGTGGCTTCTTGGGCTCTCCTGTTATTTTCCTTTAGGTTTTTCGCTTGCATCTCCTCCCCACTCACTCTCACTTCATTGACTATGGTTGATTGTTTGTTTCAAATTCCTGGAAACATTGAGATATACATTTGGCTTGCTTGAGAATTATGGGTCACTGACCCGTGGCATTTTGGCTTCTACTAACCCTTGTTGGGCGTAGATTTACAGAGTTATTTCATTGTAGTAGTTGTTTCTTACGTTAAGGCTTTAAATAGCCTGTAGTTTTAATCTAAGACTAATTTATTGATCGGAAACTTGGTTTATATGTATGTTGATTTAGAAGTTGCCCTGGGAGGGTTGACCATGCTCTCTGTTTTTAAGTTTTTCAAGAACAGAACTGTGAAATCCTACTAATGTACTATGGATTTAACTTTTTAATATTCATTAAATGGTAGAAAGTTTTTTTCAGTTAAAATGCAGTTTTGTATGGTTACTTATTTTCTCCAAGATTAACATGATTTCCTCATTTTTATATATATACTTTATTATGGAGAACAATTACAACAAGATTTACATTTACATTCTCATTTTTAGGCATGTGTTTTTCAGTACATATCTTAGATTTCCTTTTTATTTGATTTTCCAGTTAAGTGTTTTGTATGACAGAGTTGCCTCCTTTATTTTAACTCTGCACCTCATATTAGTATTACTCTCTGCTACTAGTTTACCCTCTATGCATACTGGGTGCGCTAGGTTGCCCCTCTCCTTAGTGTCATTCTAGTCAATACTTCCTCAAAGCCATTGCAGTGTTGGCATGCTCAGTTCTGGTTGTTGGAATGTACCACTCTACTCCTTTTTGGTTCCCCACAAGCACGGGTCCTTAATATTTGATGGGGCTTCCTATGAGAATGATTGCACTTATCCATTGTTTTGGATTATTATGTTTTTGGGTGATTATATTCTATCATTACAACATAGAAGCTTGTCATAATTGGTGTCGATACATGCATCCAAAATGGTTAACATGGTTTCCTATTTAGGCTTAACCTTGCATGCACTTAGAATCGTTGCTACTCTCAAGAATTTGATACCGCCACTCCATAGTTATTGTAGAATGATAATCTTGCTTACTCATTTGGTTGTATTGTTTATCTATGTTCAGCGTCACCTAGAAATAAATTATTTTCATACTCAATCCTATGATTCAGCACAGTGTTTGCCATTTATTTGTTAACAGGGTCACGTCTATCTATCTATCTATCTATATATATATATATATATATATATATATATATATATATATATTCGATTGCTCTTGTGACAAATGATTTTCTATTTGTTCATTAGATCCTTACAGTTGTGCATGTATCCTATTGTGCTTATTTGACTGGTGGTTTTTCTTGTTTAACCCATTCATGCTACTATGCATATACTCTATTTATTGTCATGCATGTATTCTAATTGTATTGCTCGGCATGGTGTTATTTTTTTATTTATCAGTGCTACTATGCATGCTCACTTTGTTGCATGGTAACCAAGTCTTCTTATTTTTTTTAAAGAAACATAAAGTGTGAGATAACCATCGACTACGTGCTTGCAACAAACTACTTAATTACATGCATCAATTTCCAGTTTAATTCTTTTAACTACTTTCCCTCCTGCAACAGTATGCTAGAATCACTACATATACTATATAATGTTGTAAAAAATTTATAACTCAATGAGATACATCACATTTTCTTAATTTATAATAACAATCATCTAATACAAGTAGCGTATTGACTTCAGTACTATTCTTTAACACAGTTGTAAATACAAGTTATGCACTTAAGGATGAGAACAAAACTGAATTTACACTTATTATAATCTATGCCATAATTCCATTATACTTCATTAATATAAAACCATCGAATTTCTTAATAGGGTTCAGAATTTCTGACTACTACTCTTAGACAGGGAAAACAATGGCTGACCACACTAGACCTCCTAGCCTTGAATAACCTCTGATTCCCGTCGAGCTATGATAACTTGTCATGCCGCAGTAACCACTACTAATCCTTGATCATGTTTATTTAACCTTAGCACGTTCACAAATTTTTCCTTGGTTGCATCCTGCCTTTAGGGGTTTTGTTTACTCTTAGCCTAGGATTTTTCACTCGTTTTCCTAAAAGAAAAATCATTCCTTTCTCCTTGTAGCATTTTTATTCCTAGCCTTTATATCCCATCGAGATATCATATATATCCATGTATATGTTTTATTTTATTTTAGGAAAAATCAAGATGAATCTGATTCCTCTCAGATTCTGGCAAGTTTCATCCTCTACTCTAGTGCCAACTAATGTAATTCCCAGAATAAAATCAACAACTTTATTAATAAAATTTAAACATTAAACTATAATAAGTTTTTTTCATCCTAATATAGTAACTAGAATGGTAACCATTACATGACTAATTATTTACTTACAATGGGGGTGTTACAAGGTGCCAAAATAGGGCCGGTGGTGGCCACCTCCATTACAATGTGCCGAAGAACTAGTCGGCATGCCCGATCATGCACCATCTTCATCTCCACCACCACCTCTCCCAGCCCTTCCCATCCATCCTCGAGAATCCCTATGGTCATGGTCTTAACTTTTCTCCATGAATCCTCATAATATATGAGATGCATCGCCAAAGCTCCTGATTGAACCTATGTTGCCTCAGGACGCTCTTGCAATCTCTATCTCCCTGATAGTAGAAGAGTTGGACCCCTCCCCATAGGGGCCACCAATATCAAGTCGTCAGTGTTTCCCTTACTTATCAGGTCCCTCCTCCTCCCAAACATCTTGTCGTTGTTGCAGTATAGTAGGACCACCACCACTCTCATTCGTCATGGATCGTTGCATACTAAGTAGGCCAACAATCATCCATGCGACCCCACATATGCAATTACAAAAGACATGATATCAGTATCATAAAACATACATGTCAAAAAATTGAATTGCATAAATAAAATACTTGTTGGCCCCCAAACGTCACCAAGAGGGAGCCCCAAGTTTGGATCACTCGTAAAGTTTACTCCATGATATAGGTACTCAAGAATAATCTGAGGGTTACACCAAAACAAACTCTCCACCTCGATGTTATAATAATGCCCCACTACACCTTAACCTGCCAATGGCATCATGGGCATCCGTCGTCTCATCTTGGGGTCCCTGACACGCCCTGGGGGCAATATTATAAAAGGTCGTAGCATCATAACCATCTCATACAAGATGCTACATAAAATATTGGCATAACAAAATCTCTTAGCCCCTCCCTTCCATACCTCTATCAACTGGGAGGCCATCCCCTTGTACACAAAATTGACCCAGTCGAAAAAATTCCCCAATTGTAGCTTGTGAAATAAATGATGTGATATGCGGCCTCGATACCCGATGTGGGGCTGCCAAACCTGTCAAACACATGATCATCATGAGCACTTCTCGCTCTGTGAGATCTAGGATTCACTCTGATACACCCATCCTCAATAGGGTTGGGCCCCTACTAGGCCTTTGCACATCTCCGAATATCTACCTGCCCAGCTGGCAGGGGATACGACAAAACCTCTCCATGAGGTATCAACCCTATCACAAAATATATGTCTACCTCCGCACTGATCGGTAGATTTGTCCCTCTAATGACAAAGATCTGTCGATCTACATCCAATAATCGGATAAAAAACCGCAAGAACCCATCATGCGACCTCAAAAGGGGGTTCTGAGGGAACTTCAGTAACCCCTACCCAGCTAGTGTCCTGCTAGCCATATTGTCCTCTGCAATTTCTATCTGCAAGGGCTCCCATTCCCACTCTCGCTATAGCATACCCATCTTGCCATTAAGGATATAAAATTCAACCTCCTGGGCTATTAGAAAAAAACTATTTTTTATGCACCAACCATTTATGGACATAACAGGCGTGCACACCGAGCATTTGTTTCTTGAACATACATGTAGTAAGTGCAACTTCCAAGCCATAATTGGGCCCTCTGAACTTCTCACTAAGTAGAACATTTTTCGCGTGTATATTATTGATATAGATGCACGAACAATGCGACCGAGTCGCGACATCCTCAAAATAATGGCGTCGCGGCGTCTGGTCGATTAGCTGCACCAATAATGTTGTTGTTAGTCCTTTTTATGCAACATCTCTATGTGAATCCCTAGGAAACAAATGGGTACCATGTGACTGAAACTCAGTCACCCGCGTGGTCTATAATTTTCACCCTAAAAAGGTTGTACAGGGCATCCCTATACGACCTACCTAACCTAGTCTACCAAATTGATGAAGTTTGGGTTTAGTGTTCCAACATGTCTATCCCCATGCACTGCCTAGGTTCACAAGCTTACCAAAACAACAAGAAACAACTCGTGGATTAGCTCTAGCATCCCCAAATAGTAATTGAAAATGAAGTGCCATATGGCCCACTTTCCCTATATATCGCCTTCTTTGACATGTTTTGGAACCCAGTACGGGAGCTCAAGATCTCCATTTTCAAAACCATTAGAGACAAGGATCAAAACCACATCATCTTCATCATGGTACCCTTTGTTCCATTTCAACCCAAAACTCATTTTTGAACCCGCCACATGCTCAAAGTACCATTTCACATGCCCCTTATCTTGTTTTTTCAATTCATATTATTTAGTTGCATTATTATTATTTATATGATTAAAAATATGTTTTCACTTGGGGTATTGTTTATTACAATTGCAAGTACATCAACAACTTTCTGCCATGCTCAACACCCCGATGGCTAGTAATAGAGCAGGTATCATTCATCACTCATCATGATATGATTCTCATAAAGCTTTTCATATCATGACATCATTTCTCTGAAATTCACCATGATGTCCATCTCGACCACATTCCCCATCACCTTCCCTTGCATATGGTAAATATCCACGTTGGTTGATAAAGCCTTCCCACTCATGGATCACCTCATGTCATAGACCCCCACATACTATTGGGATCCATGACCATCTACCCAGTCCCGGGAACCACCCCAGATTGCATGCCTTGAAGATCATCCTCATTCTTCTTCACTCATTTCTTACCAACCTAGTTGTCATGCCACCCCTTATATGTTGCGACAGATCAAGTCAGGAGCACCACCACATTCTACATTTGGCCTACCATTCACCCATATTACAGTAAACCATTTGTGTCACTTCATCTGCCTCATTAACCCAACACAGAGACCAACCAATGGGGCCCTTTCCCTTAGTAAAAAAAACTATACCCCCATCGTTATGCAGGTCATCATTTTTATGGGGCATCTATCTCTACATTTGTACGTCCAAACCACCTTCATATTCTTTTGGCAAGTGTAAAAATGTTTTTTAGAAAAAAGGTTCCCACCCATATTTTCATGTCCTTTTACCCGACGGTAGTTTCTAGTCACCCTTGATCGAGTCTCACACATCATCCACATTCATTTACCCTCTTCACACAGTCAGAACATACTTACACCTACCCTGGAAGTCCTACCGACTTCAGGGCCATCCGTGTCAAAAAAAAATAAGTGTTTTGACATTCACCACTTGCATTATAGCTCTGACCTCGGGCTAGTTGTCCATATCTATTCATATCACCATCTTTCATTATCATGCCTTATCTGACCCACATTATTACAATATGTTGTCACCTTATATTGGTTCCCTAAATCAATATTTTGGGCGGTTGAATCTTCTTTCTTGTCGTCTTCAACACTCATATTCCAGGATCGAGGAAGTACCTTGGATACTCCCCCCTTTAAGGGACATACTCGGGTAGAACAAGGGGAATCACTATTTCCCATTGATGTCATTATTCCCCCTGACATTCGCATTAATACAAGTTTTCATGTGAAGGTGGTATTGTACTTAATGACCGTTACATTTATTTCATTTAGTCAAAGAACCACGTATCACTAAGCACCCCATTCAACAACGCTTACATCATGATGCGGGGGAGGTACCCAAAGTCAAAGACCCATGCATACCTCAGCACCTCACTCAAGAAGTGCTTCACCTTTCTTATGCATGGGGGCACCAGATTCAATCTATTTTTCAAGAAATTCCCTTGAGGGCATCAACAATTATCATCATCATCATCTATCAGCATGTCAACCAGCACTGTGTTGACTAGAAAGAACTATTCTTGTCTGATTGTAATAATTCGTCACTAGTTGTCATAATGATCACGGGACATTCCCGCCTCGTATAATTTTTTTTTACTTTTTAGGTTTTCTTCGGAGCATGGTTATCCTTTATGCTCAATCAAGGGGTTTCCCTACTCATGTTCGTAACAAATTATTCTCTCTCTCAATAAGTTGATCAGATTCTTAGTCAAAACAGAAAAATGTGATGTATTTCGACTATACACTTTCTCCTAACCTCATACATTAGGGGGTAAATGTTGACACCAGAAAATCATACACATGTTTGTACAATCTTGAACATGCCTAAAGTCGTCCAGCAGAATGCACAAGTGAATATTTTCCAGTTGAAGACATTATGGAGTTCAAAAAAATTTATTTCTTCTAAAGTCCAAAGTATATGGAATTAAAATGAAGTTTGCGCAACTATTTCTTAGATAGTTGTGCACCATGCGGTATTTCCTTTGAAAGTCACACGACCGAGAAAATGGTCAACTCAACAAATTCGAGACTAGTTCACACACTTGGAAGACGATTCTCTGACAGGATCTCAATCAAGGAGAGTCGAATTCCTGATGCCCTAAAGATGCAAACCTCAATGGAATCATATTTTCCTACTCATAATTCATTATCATTCATGAATCGAGAGAGGTAAGATGGATTCAAAGATTCTATATAAACTAGCCATAGGAGAACCAAAACATGAGACAACGTTATGCTAGCCAAATTGCTAGTAAAGGAACCCTACATTTCATTATTGAATCATAAGAAGTGAGAGAATTAGTATGTTGGCCAAATTTCTTATAAGTAATCCATCATCCTAGTTAAGAAAGAGTCCACCATTGAGAGAGTCATCATACTTCTTTGAGAGAGAGAGGAGAAGCTTGTAAAGAAATTGAGGAAAGGAACCTCCTTGCTGAGGATTTTTGAGCACCATAGCTTAAATAATTTTCTTCAAGTGTTTAGCATTCATCTATTGTTTTCATCTTCTCCCACCAACGGTCAATAAAGGGAGCCGTTTTCCAATATTTTGTTGAATTGTTTGCTTCATTAAGCATTATTTTTGTATTTATCTCTTTTTTTTAGTTTTCGTTTGTATGTGAATTTTTTTCACTATTTGCAATGCTTTGTTTTAATCTCAGTTTGTTCACCAACATCATTAACTCTATATATATTCCTTTGCAGGGAAAAACCGATTACTAAGGAGGTGTCTTTTCGTACACGATTGCTACAAAAACACTACTACAACATCATTAGAAGTTGTAAATGTCTCACAAATATCCACATACCTCAACCTAGGTTATGTACCCCAAATCATAACTTTGGCACTCTTATCGAGCAACCACCAAACAAGGTTTTTAGGTACCCTATTACTCGAAACAAATCATAGTAAAAGTCCCATAACAAAACCTTCTTTGATACCACTTAACGCAATCTAAGGATATGTAGCATCCATACATGAACTAAATAACCAGAATTGCTAATGTAGAGCACACAACCCCAACCATTTGGTTTTGGCTATTGTATTAAATTAATTCAAATAGAAAAATCATAGAATATAAATAAAGAGTAATTTAAGCCTGCTCATGAGAACTCAAAACAAAGTTCAAATCTTTTTTATTCTTTCAAAATGTACTATTACAGAAAAATATATTCATATCTCATAGTAGAGTCCTCAGAGTTCTCAAAATTTTGATGTTGTCACACAGTGATACCACGCAACAACCAAAACATCCTCTCTAACTTCTAAAATAATTATTTTCACTCTCTCCAAAATGTGTTGTAGCCAAAACCAAATCCAAGATTCCTTTATGTCCTTGTTCTCGTAATTTATTCCTCCCATTACGGGCCTCCTCGCATGCAAACTAAAACAAGTCATTTCCCATGTTGTCAACCTCTTCACATTCTAGAACTAAATAGATTCAATTTTCTACAGCTACATGGACACCCGATAGTTGGTAACTTACATCCCATTCATGTAGCTCATTTGGCAGCAAAAGCCTATAGTAGCAAGTGTCAGTTTAGGTGTGTCACCAACTCCATGCAACAGGTGTATTAACATGTGATCATGGGAGTGTCAACAACTAAAAAATAATTGTCGCTTTGATAAAAAATAGATATAGAAATACCAACAACTATGAGCTAGATGTACCAACAACTAACATAATAGGAGTGTCAACAACTCAAAATACTTAAAAATAACCGCACTTATTTTACTACAATACGAACTCAAATAAAAACTTGTTTTTAGTTGACCAAGATTGTTCAAATCTAAAGATGCTCCTACATCAAAGAGTCTTACATTAAAATCCACTAATGGTAAAAGGAATCTTGAAATAACCTATAAACAAAGAGTTAATAAGAAAATTGTGTTAAAAAATTAAAATTACTAAGGAGTATCCTAGAAATAAAGAGACAATGAGAACGGTAGAAATACTCAAGCTAATAAAACTTTGCCAATAACATTTATAGTCCATATGAGTCCATGAATAAAAGAAAATAATTAAAAGCTAATTTACACTAGCTAACTAATCATGCATACACAAAAGGACACATAATAATCCATAAAAGGAAAAGCGGGAGATCCTTTTTAATGTGTAGGAACTATCTGATAAGAGGAACATCCCTGCCTATGATGTTACCCTAGTGTTCTACTTCAACTCCTCGAACTTGGGCTAAAAGCATCCTTGATTCCATCCTACTTGAGGAATGATACAACCAGAGACGAATATGACGTATCATAGTGATTAGTATCTAAAGAGAACACGTGAAATGAGAATACATTATTGTTGGATCACTTTGTGAGAATGCGATTAGTGATAATCATTTTTTAATTAAATTTCCATGAATGGTTCGACATTTTGGGAAATATAATAACCATATATGATGTATTGGAGCGTTGACCTTATATCGATTGCAAGTTCTTTGGTGTTTTCAATGTGGCTAACGGGCCCTCTCCATCTCCGTTATCGTCCGTTTATGCTTCCATAAACGGTGTTCTCGTAAGGAAAATCGTAATCAATAATTTTTTTGGTAACTGTTAGAGGGGCGGATTTTCTTTTTCCCTGAGTCTGTGAGTCTGTTTTTGCAAAAATGATAAGAACTTAGTATACCCGATTTGCATGTAGTTGATTATACTCTTGATGTTATAATAACAGCTATGACGTTTAATCCTAGGTTTCCCATAAATTAGACCTGACAGTTATAGATTTGGTTAAAAAAATAACCTCCCTAACCATATCTTTCACTTTACATAATCTGTATCCATATGCAGTGGATACTAGGAAGATGGCGAGCATCATCAACGACGAACATTATGCACCTGGCTGCATAGTCATTAAGACTCGACGGGCATTCAATAACCACGCTTCTGCGAAATGACCATCAATATAAACATCCATGGTTCTGCTAAACAACCATCAATATAAACATCCATGGACCATCGTGCTGCCATGCTTATGAAAAATTACGATCACATAAACATGATGGTATGCATCCATGAGGCATCCGTTGTGCCAAATGACCATTAATATAAACATCCATGGAGAATCTCGCTGCTATGCTTCTGCAGATGACCATGACATAGACATAGATAGAGGATATCGCCGCCACTGTAAAAGACTCAGAAGATCTTCTCAGTGGATCACCTCTCAACACGCAGTCTCTCCCGTTTCAATTTCAAATTTGAACTTTAAACAAATACACAGTCCCTCCCATTTCAATTTCAAATTTGAATTTTTAACAAATACACTTTGCATTCTCCATGAATAACCTATACTTCTGCCACTTAGTTTTTTTATTTTTGAGCTAACTTGTAACTAGTAATTCCAAACAGTGACAAAATGACTAGATGTTTTTTCTAGGCATGGGCACTAGAGTGAAGACAAGAATTTGAGCAAGGTCACCAATGTCTGTTAGTGTGATGATAAGCGGATTCTGTTTCCACCGGCTTTTGTGGTGATATTCCAGACAATAAATAAATGAATTTTTTTTTTTCATTTTCCTGTTTCTATTGATATTCCTGTTGCCGCTTTTGTAACATTTCAGGTCTATTTCTCCTATGTCAAAGGGAAATCCTCAGATAGTCTCTGACACTATGAATAATACGACCAACTCGGATTCAAGTCCCTCCCCTCTGAGCCAAGGGAGCGAAGGATTTGTGGGCAGTAATATAATTATATCTGGTGGATGCTTCCACGCCTGCGGTGGATAATCTATGTAACCTAAGCTGCGGAGGCTGAGGAGGAGGAGGATTCACTTGTGATAGAGGGTTAGGTGGAGGATCCCCAAGAGGCGTGGGAGGTGGGGGTAATCTAGGTGGGGACATTGGAGGTGGTGGACGCGTTGATCTAGTCATTGAAGGAAATTTTGGTAGGGGTGGAGCGGGTGGAGAATTTGGCGATTGTACAGGTGGGGCGAGACCAAAGGTAGGTCGTGGATTTGAGGCGTGGGAACATGCTGGAGCCAGCAACGGGTGGAGTCTCTAGTGGTGGAGTCAGCGGTGGATTTAGTGGAGTCGCTAGTGATCGAGAAGGATAGTGATTTTTAGGATGATAATTCATTATCATCTGGCAAATATATTGTATATAGATTCGGGGAGTGATTAAATGAAAATGAATACCACTCTGAAATCAAATAAAACATCTCCCTTCTTTTGTGTTTTCCCCCAATCCTTTAAATCTAATGTTTTCCCTCAATTCTAAATCCCTTGATCCACTTTCACCTGGAAAAGTATGAATGATAAAGCCGCCTTGCCAACTCAAGGTGGTTTCCGCTGGGTGATATCTAATTTTAGTGAATGCATTCTTAGAGATGGTGTAATCCATTGTTTTATTTTATCAGTTTGTACTGTAGTCAGTATATAGGAATGTATATAATTTTTAGAGTCTCAAATGAATTTTGTACAACAACTTTGATTGCGTGTGAAAATTTCCTATGCTATGCTTTGCAAATGTAGAAAATTGGGATTTTATCCATTTGTACTGTAGTTAGTATATAGGAATGTATATAATTTTTGACGTCTCAAATGAATTTTGTACAACAATTTTGATTTCTTGTGACCATTTACTGCGTTATGTTTTGCAAATGTAGAAATTTGGGATTCTATCCATTTCTATTGTAGCCAGTATATAGGAATGTATATAATTTTTGGAGTTTTAAACGAATTTTGTATAACTATTTTGATTGCGTGCTATCATTTACTACGTTATGTTTTGCAAATCTATTATCCCAAAAGCGGCAAAGAAATGTCATGGCATAGTTAAATTGAAAAAATTGTGGTTTGATTATAATCATTGACGAAACAAGTTTTGCCGCATCATTTAAATTTAGTTTATCTGTAAGGATTGTCAAATTTTGAAAGTTATAGTTTGGGTTCCATAATCATGTTCTTGAAACATTAATTATGATATGGAATATTGTAATCTCCAAAACTTGGAAAAATGATTTTATGTTATTGTGAACAAACATATAATGAGTAGAAATGTAAAAAAAAAATATGAATAATAAATTAAATGAAATATTAAAATTGTCATGTTGATGATTTTATTTGGGACAAGCATGGATAGATTTGACACTTCTCCTTTTTAAATAAATTCAAAACTTAAAAACAAATACTTATATATAAATAAAAAATTTCGACAAACATTTTCATCCGCCACATTGGAGTTCATGTTCTCATCCCCCACATCCACAAGCTTTTCAATCAAGAGTCAAGCAAGGGTTCCCTAAACCATGGACCCAAAGCCTCATTATCCCTATTTTTAAAAGTGGGGATACAAATAACCCCTCTAATTATCGGACAATTATGATGAGCCCTCTCATGGCCAAGCTATATGGTATTATTTTGGAAAAGAAGTTGAGCATATGGCTTGAAAGTGAAGGTAAGCAGGCTAAAGGCCAAGCAGGTTTTAGAAGGCACCACTCAACAACGGACCACCTCGTTACGCTTAGGAGCATTATGGAGGAATGTCGCAATGATAAATCAAATCTCTTTTGTTGCTTTGTGGACTTTAGAAAGGCTTTCGATACGACTCCTAGAAACAACATATGGAATAGACTAGAAGAGCTAAAGGTTCATTTTGAGTTGAGAGTTGCTACTATAAGGTTATACGAGAATGTAATTGCCAAGTTAAAGAGCAATGAGGGGTGGTTGAAAGATATTAAGTGTAATATTAGAGTTAAACAAGGTTGCCCCCTCTCTGCTACCCTATTTGGCATTTACATCGACAAGCTAGAAGGTTGTTTAGAGGAAGCAAGATGTGTTGGTGCGATCTTAGCTGGGGATAGTCATCATCTTCTTCTGTATGCTGACGATATCATTCTTCTCGCAAGACGGGCTTCTCACAAGGTGCCCGTTTGATCTTGATAAGCAACTTAGACTTCTTAAGGATTTCTGCTCTACCATGGGTATGATTGTTAATACTGACAAAACAAAAGTTATGATTATCAAATCCAAGAAAGACACTTATGCTAATTTTATGTATGACAATAGTAACTTGGAGGAAGTGTCTTCCTACAAGTACCTAGGAATTGATATTCTCACAAGCTCTGAATAGATTGACAAAGAAAAGGAATTAATAGGGGGGAAAGCTTCTTTGCCTTCAAAAAATGTAAAATGGCAAACCTCGTAATGTGGGATAGAAAAAAAGTTCTTCTTTGAAACTTTAGTCACTCCGTTATTTTATGGATGGAGGTTTGGGGTTGTAGCATCTCTAGAGAATCCTGGAGAAAGATTGAGCAAATCCAGAAGTGTTTTATAACGTATAACCTCAAAATTAAAAGCAACACACCCTAACATATTCTCCTTATAGAAGTGGGTCTTTCCCCTATCGAGAGCCTAGCTATGACTAGGCTTCTGTTGTACAAGCACAAACTCAATAACATAGGAGACCTTAGACTTCCTAAACTAGCTTTAAATTCCAGCCAAAACCATCTAAGGCTTAAGCGAGGGTGGTATAAAGACACCAGGGTCTGGTTAAACCATTGGGAGATCGATGAGAATGTTGCATTGCAAAACATTAATAACACTAAAAATATTGTTACTTCTAAGTTCAAGAAAAAACGTGGTGTGAGAAAAATTTAGCAGCTAAAAGAAAATTAAGATATTATAAGGAGGTCATCAACCCCACCCTAGAAGATCAAAAGTATCTCTCTGTTTTAACTAGCTCAAAGAAGAAAATTAATATAGCCAAGATTAGAATGAACTAAACAGGTCATTCGGCAGTTCCTAAAACACCTTGGATGGAAAGGTTCTGCCATCTCTGCAGTTCCTAAAACACCATGGATGGAAAGGTTCTGCCATCTCTGTGAGAATACGAACATCGAGGATAAAAATCACTTCCTCTTAGAGTGCCCTGCGTACAACCACATTAGATCTCAGTTTCAAAACTTTTGTTGCAAAACTGACCTTCTTAGCCTTTAACGATGTCAAAATTATATTGAGCTCGAAAGGCTTCTCTCCAAGATTTTTGAGCATAGGAATAAAATCTTAAATCAAACTAAATAATTCGTTTCTTTAGGTCCGATAAACCAAAGTTTGGTCTCACTGGACGTTAACCACCATCATCATCATGAAATGAAATTAAAAATAAATATGCATAAATAAAATCAGTAATTTTTTTCTTTAATAAAATTATATTTTCAAATATTCCAACCGTTATATCTGTTAAAAAAATCTATTTTTAAATTAATTCTATTAAAGAAACTTTTTATATATAATTAAATAAACCTTACTTAAACTTCAATTTTATAAATTAGATTAAAAATATTACCTAATTATGAAAGTCAAATTGTGCACGAAACATCTAGCAACAAAAACGGAATTAAATTATTAAAAAGTATTAACATATTTCTCGAGATTGCCTTTATTATTTCTTCTACCATATAATATGCCATTTATGCTACCGTGAACAGACAATTTATGAGTAGAAATATTAAAAGAATTTGTGAATGATTTTATTAAACGAAATGTTAAAATTGTCATGTAATGACAATGATATATTTGATATAAATTTAATTTTATATTAAAATATAAATAATGAAATACAGATTTCTTGTATAATTTTTTTTTTTTGGAAATCCCTTTGCATTTATGATTATACTTCATGGTCCAAAAAAAATTTATTAGTGAAACTAGAATAAACAACTACTTTTTCTTTTCTGCATATTCATCTCCTGCCAAGAAGAAAAATATCCATAGTAAGGAAACAAAATCTGACCTTGCGAATCCTTAAATGTTTAAGACAATGACCTATTTATTTAAAGAAAATGATTGATAAAAGTATACAACGTCACTATCAATTGTGCAAATAACTTTGAACATACCTTTCGCCAGGGGCCTCCCTGCAAACCAACCATTGAAAATTATTACCAGAATTTAAATTATTGTACATCAAAATTATTGATTCTATATTTTTTCCTTTACATTTGGGAATTTATTTTATTTATTGTCAAATACGTTTGAAAAACAAACAACGTTTTATGAACGTGTGAGAAAGTAATCCAATTGCATTCAGGATGAGTGTGGCTGCAAGCTCTAATGAATATTAGTGGAATACATCAGAAAAAAAGAAAAGAAACTATGTCAATGGCACAAGTGATCCATAACCGTTATACAACGTAAAAGATACCTGTAGTAATTTTTTGAAATGTCTTTGTTAATTCAAAGTCTTGCGATCTTCTTACTGGATATTCTTATTCCAATTTCAGAATACCACAATTGTTAATCCCCACTCGGCAACATTATAGGTTAAGGTGATTAATTTTGCTCCAGAAAAGGAAGTAGATGAGTCGGAACAATCCAATAGTAAGTGTGGGACTACAGAATATATGGTATCTGATATTATTCAAGCCTATGTGTGGGACTACAGAATATATGGTACCTGAAATTATTCAAGCCAAAGGCTATCAGAAAGTTGTTGATTGGAGTGTTGGAATTCTTCTGTATGAAACGATCACCGGACAAGTAAGCAATTGTACGTATGCAAAATTTTAGGTGTCAATGCATTGGTTAATTCACATCTGAGCATCAACTTTTGTGTATTTTGCAGCCTAGCTTCACTGGTAAGTTAGTAACGACCGCCTGATGTACAAAATCAAATCATCAAGGATAAAGTTAAATTGCCCATTCATTGTTGGAAGGCGTACGTTTCTCAGCTTCACTCCTTCAAATCATGCATTAAAGTTACTGTTGTGTATGGAATAGATCAGTTGACATAGTGTCTGAGTTTATTTCCCTCATGTGATGTGCAGCTACTGCAGAAAAGGATCCAAGCAAGCGGCCAGGCAGTCGAGTAAGTGGGAGTGATGATATCAAAAGGCACAAATCAGTTACTGGAAGCCAAGAAATACAACCAGCATTTAAGCCTGATGTTAAGGGGAATTGTTGCACCGTTAATTTTGATGGTTGTTGTACCAACATACCTATTGATGATATTGATGAACTGCCCTCAACTCCAAAAGCCAACAGTTATCAACATCATTTAACAAAAAGCTAACAGTTATCAATATCATTTCACAAATTACTCATCTATTTTTTGTTGGATCAGTTGTTCAGCAAATAAATTAAACACACAGCAGAAGCAAGCACATAACACATATTTAACGTGGTTCACCCAACCAATCTGGGCTACGTCCACCAAACATAGGCATCATGAATATATTAATCAAATTGGAGATTACATCAAGAAATCCTCACACTCTCTTAGTAAATCATCCGAATGATTGCCTATTATATAGAATAGAGAATCTAACAACCTCATAACTCCCTCACATCAAATATAGGAGGCATTAACTCCCTCCCAACAACCTGGAGCTAATCTAGAAACTGAATCCCTATTGTTGTCATC